>MU867134.1:1089-147062 GCA_033725935.1 Cladorrhinum sp. PSN259
TTGTGGCGCGTCTATTGTCGCCTCCTCTCTGGTGTTTGGGGGGCCGGCCCGCCCCCCCCCCCCCAATGGGCATTAGTTGGTTGTGTGGATGTTCGGGTACTTGTGAACGTGTGTGTTGTGGTTTTATTCTAAGTGGAATTGGGAATCATTTGGATTTTTTTTTTCATAATAGTTGTTGATGTGTGATATGAAGTTGCATGTGATTGTTTACTTTTCTCCCATGGTGTTGTGTAAGATGTGATGGATCAGTCTTCATACAATCTAATGCTTAAACGTTTGTTAGCTCGGTACATGCCCCATAAAACCAAGAACAGAAACAAGGTATGGAAGCCAAGCAAAGATGCAAACGGTAAGGTATTAGATACCTATACAGGTCGGGATATCCAATATGCGTAGAAAAAAAGTCAGGAATGCATTAACAGAAGCTGAATATACGTGAAAAGAAGTCAGGAATGCATTAATAACGCTGAATATACGTAAAAAGGAATTAGGAATGTATTAATAGAAGCCGAATATGCGTAGAAAGGAGTTAGGAATGCATTAACAGAAGCTGAACGGGCGTATAAATAAGAGAAATAGGCATAGGAAAGTGTGAATTGGGCGTGTACCACGCTAACAGACGTTCAAGCATTAGATTGTATTAGCAGTCGCAAGGATCCGATGTAAGGCGCCACTTACACATGCAGATCCGGGGGACTCGGAGCCGGATAACAGGGAGGGATGTGGGCACTAAAAAACCCACAGGTCCGTCATCGGCTCCGGGGTTCCGAACAGGGAGTTTTTCCTTCTATACAATGCTTCGATCTTGAAAAAGACTCAACCTACGATGGCGATACCAAAAAAAGAAAAAGTATTTAAAATTATAAGAGCCCCAGGTAGGACCATGTGATTTGACACGACCGTTTCATCCCATCAAGGAAACACAAAGAAAGCAATTGCTGCAAGTCGCACTGCATGAACTCCGCCTCAACGGTCAAATACTCGGCCATAACCCTGTTAGCGGACGATGAAGGCGCCATGCACAACAGCCCGGTCCCTTAACATACCCCTTGCTCTTTCCTAATTCACTTACACGGAGCAGGCAATGACGCTTCTGATTGGTCAATCTGATACATCGCACAAAAATTGATGGCCTTGCCGTCCTGTTCGTGTTCTGCGAAATCAAGGTCTCATGACGAGGGTGCGGGGCAACCACCCGGGCAGACTCTCTTATCGTCAACGCGGGGCACTCCCTCATAAGTTTTGTTGCGTCAAACTTCGCCCTCAACACATGCAAACCTCATCCTGATTTTCATCAATTGATATTTTTTACATCAATCAGCCATCCATTTCTCATATAGCAGCACATATTGCGAGAAATTGCTGCCGCAATGGCTGGTCCGGTTCCCGTCGCAACCTCCTTGAGCGACATCTACACTGTAGATGCCATCAGCGCTCAGGCCAAAAGATGGAACAATCTTCTCACAACGTTCAAACGTACCTACCGCCATGAACCCGAGTTCGTCGCCAGGTCACCGGGCCGCGTCAACATCATTGGAGAGCACATCGATTACTCTCTGTACTCTGTGCTTCCCATGGCCATTACGGCCGATGCTCTCCTCGCAGTCTCCACCACCGGTATCTCAACCAACGATCTGAAGCCAGGCCACTACAGGATCGAGATTGCCAATGTTCAGCAAACCAAATTTAAGGCTCACGTGTTCGACATTCCTTACGATGCCGTTGAGATCGATGCTACGGTTCATGAGTGGACCAATTACTTCAAGTCTGGTCTGAGGGGAGCTCTCGAGTTGCTTCGCAAGAAGCATGGCAACGACTTTAAGCCCAAGAGCATGGAGATTCTCATGGATGGGACGGTCCCAGCTGGTGGCGGTCTCAGTTCCAGTGCTGCATTCGTGAGCGCCAGTGCTTTGGCTGTCATGGTGGCCAATGGTGAGAAGACAATTGACAAGACCGAGTTGACTGAGCTTGCAATTGTCAGTGAGCGCGCAGTTGGTGTCAACTCTGGAGGGTAGGTCACCATCCTGTCTTTCCAAAATCGCACATACTGACTCTGTTCTAGAATGGATCAATCCGCTTCAGTATTCTCGGAACGCGGCTCAGCCCTCTTCGTCTCTTTCACACCAAAACTGAACGCCCGTCCAGTCTCATTCCCCAAAACAAATCCACAACTAACCTTCCTTATCGCCCAATCTTTCGTGACAGCCGACAAATTTGTTACGGGACCGATCCACTACAACCTCCGTGTAGTAGAATGCTCCCTCGCAGCTGCATATCTCAACGCAGTCCTAAACCCTCCTGGAACCCCCTTACCCACTGACGCCTCACCCCTTTCAATCTCCCTCCACGGATTCCATGAGACCTACTTCGCTCTGCAAGACTCAAATATCACCTCCATCCCCGCGCAACTCACCCACCTAATCGAGCTAGTCAAATCTACTCTCACAAAATCCGACGGCTACACCCGTGAGGAAATTGCCTCAGGTCTGAATATCTCAGTCGACCAACTCAACGAACAATTCACCTCCCGTTTCCCTGTCCGTGCAGAGAAGTTCAAGCTTAGACAGCGAGCACTCCACGTATTCAGTGAAGCTTTGAGAGTCCTCGAGTTCATGGCCCTCCTCGAGAAGAGCCCCGAAGGAGACGATACAAGCGCCTACAACGCTCAGCTTGGCGCTTTACTCAACCAGACTCAGGACTCATGCAGAGAGGTATACGAATGCAGCTGTCCAGAGATTGATCAACTCTGTGCCATTGCGCGAAGGGCAGGCAGTTACGGCAGTCGGTTGACTGGTGCAGGGTGGGGAGGCTGCAGCGTTCATCTTGTGCCGGCTGATAAGGTTTCTGCTGTGAAGGCGGCCTGGGAGAAAGAGTACTACAGCAAGTTGAATCTGACTGAAGAGCAAAGGGAGACTGCGGTCGTTGTGAGTCGGCCCGGAAGTGGGAGTGCAGTCTACAAAGTTGAGGATGCGGGTCCCGTGGTGGTGGATGATAGGATCGGTGATGATATCCGGTTGGCTACTGCTGGTCGTTAGAGAACAGATATTTCCCCCTAGAAATGGAATGAAATGAGAAACATACCTCAAGGTTCAAACCTGTTGCTTGCTCATGTGCATATTTGTGGGTGCTGTGTATTCCGCTTCATGTCGATTAAATGGTTACTGCTGGTCACTACATCTAGAGGGCTGTTGTTTTTTCTTTTTTCTTTTCTTTTTTCTTTTCTTTTGTTTTCTCATAGAAAAGGAAATGACCGAAAACATGGTTTCGCGATTTCGGATTCTGTTTCAAGAATAGATGATAAATACGTGGTGTGCATATATATATACAGACATAAATGTATTTCGATGCATATAGTTTGGCTGAATATACATGTACTTGCTGTTCATCGACACACACTTCCACGAGGATATATCTAGTCTATAACTCTAGTGTGCCACCTAAATATTACTTATGGTCAGTCCAACATATCACACACACATATATACCCATCTCACATAATACACGCTTTACCAGTAAGTAGTAGTATTTGACCATAGAGATGAGTGATTCGTAAAAAAAGAAAAAAAGACAAAGAAAAAAAAACTGGGTACTTTTCGTAGTGATTTTTGTATGCCAAGTTATCTTTTTACCGTTCCTTAAATACAGTGTTTTCTTTTCTTTTTTGTCACCAGGGGAAAAAAAAAATCAAACAGCACAAATGCAAGATGCAATGAACCATACATTCGCTACTCATCATAATTTTCGACAACTTAATCTCAAACATGACAACTACTGATGGGATGACTGCACACCATGCAAGAAATAGACTTCTTTGGGTATTTAATGTGAATGATGGGGTGTAATCCTAATATATCTCCAATAAACAACGAGAAGCGCCTTAATGAATTTCAACAAAAAGAGTATTTATTCAACCTATGCGCCGTTGTTACCGTCGTTGGCGCCGCGTCCGGCACCACCACCGCCCATCATGTTTTTCGCCCTTTAACACACTGTTAGCTTAATAATTTTTGCAAGTCCGGTTAAATATACTCACATCTCAGCAATATTAGGATCGCTCATCAACGATCCCATATCAGGCAACCCACCACCGCTGCTAAATTGGTTGGCCATATCTCTCAAACGGGGGTTATTCATCAGATTCGCCATCATATCCGGATTGCTCATCAAGTTCTGCGCCATGGAAGCGAACATGGGGTTGCTCATAATCGAAGACAAATCAGGCAGGCCACCACCGCCGCCACCACCTCCACCACCTCCACGACCACCACCGCCAAACATGCCAGCCAAGCTGCTCAGATCGGGCAAACCACCACCGGCACCGGCACCGCCTCCAGGAGCTGACCTAGTGTTAGTGGTAGCAGCAGGGGCCGCATCGGCAGCCAACTCGTCTACTCTCCGCTTAGCGGTCTCGTAACCCTTCTTCATGGCGTCACTCCCGCCGTTACCCTCGTACTCGATACCCTTCTTGTAGGCCTCCATGGATCCCTTAGCATCTCCGAGGGCGAAGCGTGCCAAACCGAGGCGCGACCATGCCTTAGTGTAGGTAGGTTCGATCGCAACGGCGGCCTCGGCATCAGCCTTGGCAGACTCGTGGTCGCGCGCAGCGGAGTAAGCGGCCGCACGGTTGGACAGGAAGATGGCGTTTCCCGGGTTCAAAACCAAAGCCTGGGTATAGTAGTCAATAGCGGAGGAATAATCCTTTGAAGCCATGGCGGCGTTGCCCTTGGACTTTAAGGCCTCGGCTTGCTTCTTTTGTTCTTCGGTCGGGCCGGAGGAGCTGGTAGAAGCAGCAGCGGGGGCAGACGATGCTGAAGGAGCATTGTTCTTGAGCTTCTCGTACACGGAGTAAATCTGCGTGAGGTTTTGCGAGCCAATAGCTGCGGAGACGGCAGCCTTATCGGAAGGGTCGACGCCGAAGGCTTCGGAAATGCAGTTGATGGCGATCTCGATTGAGTCCTTCTCGTCGGAAGGAAGGGTGCCGTCCGTGATGGAGGTCGAGAGGAAGTCGCAAATTGCGAGGGCGAGACGTTGCTTGGATGTCGTGGCCTGCGATTAAAGAGGAAAGCAGTTAGAAAAGGGGTGCCCATTCTTACCCCGCACAAAGACGGGAGGAGACATAATTACCATATTGACGGTTGGTATGCAAAATGCGCCGGTTGGTTGTAAAAGAGAAAAGGGCGATACCAACGGTGAAAAGTCACGGTATGGCGGTGGTTTAATGGAGAGGGACAGACGGTGGGAACGTCTGGTTCGGGCGGGTCGATTTCAACCCGAAGTCAAATGCGTCGGCCGGATTCCACACAGATCGATGGAGGGGCAACCTAGAAGAGTGTGGTCCAGGCTCTTAGTGGGGCACGGTTGCATGGGAGGAAGTTTGCGCTTGCGAAGCTACAAAATAATAGTGGGGTAGTTGAGAAATGGACTGCTGCGAGAAACAATGTTTTAGTATGATAGAATTGTAAGAGAAAAGAGGTATCCCGGACTTGTTTAAATTGATATGAATTGCAGATCCTGTACCCAAAAGTTTGTTGTCGCAACCAAAAGTGGCCTACAATAGTGATATGTATGTACGATTCTGTGGTCGCAAATATACGGGTCTACGGAATCTTGTGCAGGTCAGGATAACTAGCAGGAGTAGGCAAACAGAAGTCAAGGACGCCTCAACAGTAACTAAACACCAATGAAATTATTCAAATAAAGACGAAGTAGAGCTAAACAGGTCTTGAAAGGTAAACTAGGTGTATACTATGTATTATAGGCCTTTACGTCCTGCTGGATATCCCGATATGCACAAGTGATTTCTTGGACTGCTGTTACCCGCATCGGGTGGGTCCCGCTGATGTCAACGCAAACCCCTGCCCGCCCGGTTGAGATCAGCGCTGAGTGACTGAGGCAGCTTCAACTGATCTTAAAAACCCTCGTTTCCAGATTGTTTCCCAAAACGGTAGGCCATAGGTCGCGGATTTTATATCTCTACAGTTTGTATTCGAACTTCTTTTTCCTTGTTCCGGTCGCTATCGCAAACCAAACAGCCAGGGAACCGCGCAACATCTGCGACATCATCCCACCACCTCACATTTCGCGACACATCACCCAACATCGACCAAAATGGCGACGCCGACTCCCGCAGCCGGCGCTCAATCGCCCTCTGCCACCACTCCATATACTATCACACCAGCACCATACGCAACTGAAGGCCAAAAATCATGCTTTATTTGCCTCCAGAACGAACAGGAAACCCCAGACGCGACCTGGGTCAGCGCATGCCCGTGCAGTCTCGAAGCCCACGAGGCTTGCATGCTACGATGGGTAGCAGAGATGGAGGTCTCTCAGACCTCTAACCGCTCTTCCCGTAACAAGTCCGGGGGGTTCAACTGCCCAGCGTGTAAAGCGCCCATCATCGTCGACGAGCCCTATGACGGCGTAATTGCAGTTCGCAACCGCTTGTCTCGATTATACAACCAATCGTCGCCATTCATACTGATGGCTATTGTGGGCGGGAGCAGCATCGCGGGTTCTGCTGCGTATGGGTCGCTGGTTAGTATGCTGGTTGTTGGACCAGATACGTTCAGGAAGTGGCTCGGGCCGTTCCCTGCGGCATTCTACCAGGGACTCAAGTTATCATTAGTTGGGCCGGGGTTGGTGATTGTGAGGTTTCTGGCGAGCTTGGGGAATGTCTTGATTGTTCCAATAGGCGCCGTGGTGAGCATTTCCCTTTCAAACCCACGCCCTTCCGCTTGACTAACTTTTCTGTGGCTTATTCAGTCGGGAGCAATCCTACTAGCCCACGACGAGTACCTGACCTGGCCACCATCCCTGGAATGGGCCATGTCGCTCTTCCCCGTAGTAAACTTCACCTACAATCTCGCCTACTACGAAATCTTCGGCTCTTTCGAGCGCCGCCTCAACCGTGCCTTGCGAGGCCGGCCAATGACTGACGAACAAAACGACCAGACTCTTGCTGCTGCTCCTGCTGGTAACAATAATAACAATGGACAACAACAAGAGGAAGAAGGCATCTGGGACTCGGTCCTCAACCTTGGCCGCGCGGTAATTGGGCTCTTCAATGACGAGGATGAAGAAGGCAACGGCGAAGGAGGGAACGGTGGACAAGGAGGTAGAGCCGGTGGTGACGCCGAGCTGGTCGTCGAGTTGGAGCTTAATTTACCTGCCCTCGGCGGCGACGGCGACGGAAATGCCCAAAATGAGGAAGCAGACCTTGCCGAAGAATTTCATCAGCTTCTGGACGACGCCCCTGCGCAGCTTGCTGCACCACCTGCTGCAGCCGCAGTCGAACCCGCCCAAGCCCAGGCACAACAAGCACAGCAAGCACAGCAAGCACAGCAACAACAACAAGCAGTCCAAAACCAACCCCGCCGAAACGACATGTACGAGCCCTCATACTTTGGTTCCATATTCTCCAGCATCGTCACCTCCTTACTCTTCCCCGCAATCTCCTTTGGCATGGGCGAAGCGATCCGTTTTGTAGCACCCAAAAGCTGGAGAGGCAGGCCAGGGTTACTCCAAGAGAGATGGGGGAGGAGCCTGGCGGGCGGGTGTTTGTTTGTTGTTTTGAAGGATGCTTTCGCACTCTGGATCAAGTATAGAAGGGTTCAGGTGAAATTGAACAGGAAGGTCAGAAATGTGGAGAAGAAGAGGGGGACGAATTAGGAGAGTCGTCTTTATGATGAGCAATTGACGATCATCGGCGGTGATCAGGAGATGAGCATCATGGTATTGATCAATTAATGTGTGGCGTTGATTGAGAAGGGAAGGAAAGAGGGGTACAGGGAGAAAGGGAGAGAGAAAGAAAACTGTTTTGTTTTGGTAGGAAGAGTAAGAGTGCGAAGATTCTCCCTCCTTTTTCCTTTTTTTTTTTCTTTCTCCTTCTTTTTTGCTTAAAAGCAGCATTTGATGGTTGTTGTTAGTATTTGTAAAGGGTATGCTGAAATGGAATGAATTTGCTCGTTAGATTGGAAGGGAAAGGGAAAGGACATGGGGGTCTAAGGGTCTTTTTTTTTTTTCTCTGTCCCTTTTTTTTTATTTCATTTTTTACCAAGTTTGTTTCACATAGCGATTTTTCTCTCCTCTTTTTTCTTCATTATTCAGATCTCATAGTCAGCATGGCATGCATCAGAATATAAAGAACGAAACGAAATCGTGTGAATCACGGTTTGTAGTCTCCCTCATTTTTTCGCAAACCTGATATGGTTTTCGATCAGCAATACAAAAACCTGGGTAAACAGCGACTGGTACGGCAGGCAGTTGAATGGTGTGGAACACGGCCCTGAACTATATATCATTTTCATTTGCCAAAAGAAATACACGAATCCTAATATCTAAATAACTGGCTATGTGAGGAGCTCAAAACGAGTTGCCAGTGAGAAAGGAAAATAAATAGAAATTTCAAAATTTCAAACATCCCACCCCATCCCATAGGTAATTTTTCAAACCCTTTACAATTTTTGTAATCATTCGCTTCCACCCAACGCCTCGAATCAGCACAACAACCTCTATATACACGCACCAAAGATAGTGAGGCAAACCATCCATCTATCAAACAACCCATCCATGACCGGTCTAACCAACCCACCGTCTAGCGCTCTTGAACATCCTCAACCAAGGGCCAAACTCTCCCCACTCCTTGATATCCTCGGCAGGAGCATAGCTAGTCACATCCGCCAAGATTGTCCTCTCAGGATGAGGCATCATAGCCAGGACCCTTCCATCCCTGCTAGACACACCAGCAATACCACCCGGGCTGCCATTAGGATTGAAAGGATACTTCTCAGTAACCTCCAACCTGTTATCAACATATCTGATAGGAATACCGCCCGAGGCAGTAAGACCCTCAAGCTGCGCCTTGCTAGCGAATTCAGCCCGACCCTCACCGTGAGAGACAACAATAGGCAGCGAAGAACCATTCATGCCATTGAAGAACACAGACGGGTTAGATGGATCCTCCTCAATCTTTACCATGCTGTAGCGAGCCTCGAATTGGTTGGAAGCGTTGCCAACGAAGGCGGGGAAGTCCTCGGCACCAGGGATGAGCTCCTTGAGTCTAGAGAGCATCTGGCAACCGTTGCAGACACCAAGGGCGAAGGTATCCTTGCGCTGGAAGAACTCGGAGAGTTCCTGGCGAGCCTTCTCGTGGAGGAGGATAGACTTGGCCCAACCTTGGCCGGCACCGAGGACGTCACCGAATGAGAAGCCACCGCAGGCAGCGAGACCGACAAAGTCAGCGAGGGAGCGGCCGTTAATGATGTCGGTCATGTGGATATCCACGACTTCGAAGCCGGCGGCGCGGAAAGCGAAAGCCATTTCGGCATACCCGTTGACACCCTGCTCACGGAGGATAGCGACACGGGGGGTCTTGCCGAAGAAGCCGGAGATGGAAGCAGTAAGGGGAACGATGTTCTCGCTGGGGGAGAAGGTGAGGTTGTAGGAGAGACCAGGATCCTCGTTGTCAGCGATGGTAGAGTACTCGGAGTCGGCGCATGCCGGGTTATCTCTGAGTCTCTGCATTTCGAAGGAGGTCTTGGTCCACCATTGCTGCAACTCAGCGCGACCAAGGCTGACGAAAGGCGCGCCCTCGCCGTAGCGGATGATGAGCGATTGCTTGGAAGATTCCTGCACAACACCGATCTTCTTGATGAGGCCAGCAGGAGGGCCGCAGGTAGCGAAGCACCTCTTGAAGTTGGTCTCGTCGGAGGCACGGACCTGGAAGACAGCTCCCAATTCTTCGTGGAAGAGAGCGTCAACCATATCCTCGAGGCTTCTTGACTTGGCAACACTGTCCATCATGACATCAACACCGCAGCGGCCGGCGAACATCATCTCAGCAATGGTGGTGACCAAGCCACCGTCGGAAACATCGTGGTATGCGAGAACAATGCCGCTCTCGTGAAGTTGGGCGAGGGCATCGAAGTAGTCCTTGAGCAGGTCGACATCACGGACATCGGGCGCCTCGTTACCAATAGCACCCAGAGACTGGGCAAGAGCAGAGCCGCCAAGAGCCTTGCGACCTTGGGCCAAGTCCACGTACAAAAGGACGGACTCGCCAAATTCTTCAACTCGGCGAAGCTCGGGTGTCCAAGTGCGTCTGATGTCCTCGACAAGGGTGAAAGCAGAAATGACAACCGAGACCGGTGCGGTGACGCTCTTCTTTGTCTCGCCATCCTTCCATGAGGCCTTCATGGAGGTAGAATCCTTGCCGACGGGAATGCTGACGCCCAGCGTTGGGCACAACTCCATACCAATAGCTTCAACAGCTTCGTAAAGGGCAGCTCCCTCACCGGGGTGGTTGACGGCAGCCATCCAGTTGGCAGACAGCTTGACGCGCTTGAGATCACCGCGATACGTACCACCCTTGATATCAGCCGCACCGAGGTTCATGAGGGACTCGGCAACAGCCATTCTAGCGGAGGCTGCAGGAGAAATCAAAGCAAGAGTAGGCTTTTCACCCATGGCCATAGCCTCACCAGTCTTCATCCCGTTGAGACTGAAAGAGGTCGCCGTCACAGCAGCGTCGGCAACTGGAGTCTGCCATGGACCAACCATCTGATCGCGGACTGTGAGACCACCAACCGTCCGATCGCTGATGGTGATGAGAAACGACTTGGAGCCAACAGAAGGCATCCAGAAGACATTCTTGACTGCCTGTTTGAAAATTTCAGCATCGCTGAGCGAGTCCCCGAACGAGGCTTTGAGGCATGAGACAGGGTTGAAGGCAGGCCAGGAAGGCTTCTTGGAGCTAACAATGCGCTCCAACTTCCGGCCCTTGGGGAAGAGGACTTCCATGGGGACATCGATTGGGCGAGGGTACTCATTGGATTCTTTGTCGCTGACAATCAGCTTGGAGATGCCATCTGCCTCCTTGGACAGGACGGTTCCGACATCCGAGAACCCGCAGCGCTCGCGTCCTATCCATTGATTAGTCTAAAACGAAAAATCAAAACAATGAAAATCAACTTACTGCAGATGCTAGTGAAGCGCTCCATTCCCTCGCTGTTCACGAGAAGGACATAGCGCTCCTGAGCCTCGTTGCACCAAATCTGGAGAGGGCTCATGCTCTTATCCATACTCTCCACCTGGCGAAGCTCAAATCTGCCACCAAACCCTGCGTCATTGACGAGCTCTGGCAGAGCGTTGGAAAGTCCACCGGCGCCAACGTCGTGAATCATGGCAATAGGATTCTGCTCTCCGAGAGCGACGCAAGTGTTGATGACCATCTGTGCGCGCCGCTCCATCTCAGGATTGCCGCGTTGCACACTGTCAAAATCAAGATCTGCGTTGCCCTCTCCGGAGTCATTGCTTGATGCAGCACCGCCGCCTAGACCAATCAACATGGCAGGGCCACCGAGAACGATGACATGAGCGCCCTCTTGAACATCCTCGGGACGCTTAAGTGCATGCTTCTCTCTAACAGTACCAACACCTCCGGCAATCATGATGGGCTTGTGATAGCCACGGAATTCTCCCTCGGCCTTGGTGTCATCGGCCGTGAGCAGAGTTCTGAAAGTGCCAGTAAGGCAGGGACGACCGAACTCGTTGTTGAAGCGAGCACTGCCAATAGGAGCCTCGAGCATGATGTCGAGACTGCTAGCGTAATGGGCAGGACGGCCAACGTCAATCTCCCAAGGAGCCTTGTGATCGGGAATGTGCAAGTCAGAAACCCAGAAGCCGCAAAGTCCAGCTTTGGGCATTGAGCCTCTGCCAACGGCTCCTTCATCACGGATCTCACCACCTGATCCGGTTGCTGCTCCAGGGAATGGGGCAATGGCAGTTGGGTGGTTGTGAGTCTCGACCTTGGTCAAGATGTGAAGAAGCTCCTTGTTAAGCTTCCAGGAACCGGTAGAATAGTCGGGTGCCCAGAGGTTGGCATGCTCGCCCTGCAAGACGGCCGCGTTGTCGCTGTAGGCGGAAATAGTATAGTCGGGGGTCTTCTTGTGAGTGTTTCTTATCATCTCAAAAAGACTGTGGCTCTTGGCCAAGCCATCAATGGTCCAGTTGGCATTGAACTGCTTGTGACGGCAGTGCTCCGAGTTGACCTGGGCGAACATGAAGAGCTCAATGTCGTGAGGTGGACGTCCCAACTGGGTGAACTTGTCCACAAGGTACTCCACTTCAGACTGATCCAGGGCCAGACCGTGAGCCTTGTTGTACTCATTGAGAACCTGGGCGGGATCCCGGCCGTGGGCGAATATATCAACCACCTCCAGGGGGAGGGGCTGGCCCTCGGCAAAGATGGTGTGGTGATCTGGCTCCTCGGTAGTGAGGTGCTCGGTCATGCGGTCGTGCAGCAAATCACGGAATGGAACTGCCTTGTCGTTATAAGGCTGCTCAAACTCGATGCTGATGACGCGGCCGCGCTCGATGCGCTGAATCTGCTCCTCGAAACCGCAGACGTGGGCGATGCTGGTGGCCTTGGAGCTCCATGGTGAGATGTATCGTGGCGTCACGTACCATTTCCTGCCGTAGCCGATGTGGGTGAGATGAGGAGTGGCTGTTCCGCCCGGTAAAGAAAGCAGCTGGGCGAGGGTCTGTTTTGCGGCGTTGGAGTCGCCATTGATGTGAGCATAGTAAGCCCAGGTGCCTTCGAGACGCGACACCTTGATGGGGGCTATTTTGTTGATCTGGTCCTTGAGCTTCTGGGCCTCAGAGGCCGTGAAGCACGAGTCACCAGAAAGGGTGAGGTACGCCATCTCGAGGGGATTGTCGTGATGGCGAAACAAAAAGAAAAAGGAAATTAAGGAAGAATGAATATTTTTGGACAATTGGCACAGAGCCAATGCTCTCTGGTTGGATGGATTATCCGTACAGAGTCATCGTTCAGAGCGAGGCCGGAAGGCGGGGTGATGGTGGCACGTACGAGTTTTTATGGTGGGGTGTGCAGAGCACCCCGCTGAAATTTTGTTATCGGTGATCCCTGCGGTGCTTATCAAATTGGCGGGGCAGGCTTGGGTCGGTTGTCAATGATGAAACCTCCCCGCAAAAGCCTCACCCAACCGTCCCTATCCGTCACAAATCTGAGCTAAAAAGTTTTGCTCCTTTTCGGCCGTTTCTAGGCTTGGAATAGTCCCGGCACTTGGCCACCAAAAAGACGATATTCGGACCCTTTCATCTCAACGTCACAACGGGCCGATGCCACTCCACGCATGAGTTTTGGAGCTTGATATTCGGACGGTATGTCTGGATATATGGCCGGTATCTAACCATATTTAAAAATTGATCTGCATGTTAGCCACAAGTGCAAGCCACCTAAAAATTACAACCAAAACGACGTTTTCAACATATTTCCGGACCTACGCTCCCACTTTCCAAGTGCCGGCCGATACTGCAGACGCGTTGGCCCATAACAATAAGTTGGCCAGAAAGATGTCCTCGAAAGAGGTTATATTGGTGTTTTAATTAAAGAGTAAATCTTTCTTTTTAATCTAGGCAAAATGAACAAAAGAAAGCCAGCCACTCATCAAGTACTAATAATGCTTAGAACTTGAGCCGCTGAGCGGCTTTATATCGACTCGAATAGTTTCTACTCGCGGCACTCTATAAATAATATCCTCCAAGACAAACTAAACTCTGGTGCTATGCAAATCTCATCCCCTTCCTATGAACTTCAGTCTTGCCGAGATTGTTAACTTCTTTTACCCCTCTCTTGTTACTTTCCGAACTACTCCGGCGGTAGATGATGCAGCGCAGAGAGATAACAATCGGGGACCTTGGAGTCTGCCTTGAGACGATGGTACTCATTAATAAGCTCGTCGTACTTGTGGCAGATTTTCTTAGCCTCTGAAACGGCATAACCATAGTCGTTTAGACCGAGAGCAATCCTTAGTTCAGTTGAAAGCCGTTCGTCGCCATATCCGCTAAATAAGCTTGTCAGCAGCAGTGTCATTTCTTCCATCGCCATTTTAAGCCATTGAGCATTTTCGGCGCTAGTGGTGTGACGAGATCTTGGAGAGAACTCGTCCCCGACTTGGACACGAATGCTGCTCAAGTCTCGGCGGTCTCGGTACTAAGCTTCAATCTTTTACATGATGCAAGCCCTAAGGTATTAGAAAAAGTTAAATGGTATACTAATACCTGGTGGAATATCCAGCATGCGTAGAAAGGAGTCGGGAATGCGTCTACAGAAGGCGAATATGCGTAGAAAAGAGTCAGAAATGCATTGATAGAAACCGAACATGCGTAGAAAGGAGGCAGGAATACACCAACAGAAGCTGAATAGGCGTACAAACAAATGAAATAGGCATATGAAATTGTGAATTAGGCGTGTACCGCGCTAATAAATATTTAAGCATTAGATTGTACCTAGATTAACAACAATCCGACTTTCACTATCAACCGCTCATTCACCTGATTCTTGTCGTTGAATTATTCAGGCTGGGTGATGGCGTGTACGTATCGATGTCATTGGCTCTAAAAAAAAAAAAAGCCACATGTTGGGTACCAATGAAAACCAGGCAACTCGCTTGCTGACCGCAAAGCTGGGGCATGATGCCTCCTCTTCCCCTCTTCCCATTTTCGGTTTGTATCACCTCCGAGATAGCTAGGTAAATGAATTACCTCTACACTCAAAGCAACCAGTGTGTGCCACCATGCGTCTAATCAAGGCCCCTACTCTGGAATTTGAAGAGTTCTTCGACAGCGATACTCCGAGGTACGCCATTCTTTCGCACACATGGGGCCACGAAGAGGTCTCCCTGGCCGATGCTCGCCGCATTTTCGCCCAAGTTACGGCGCTTGCTGCAGGATTCACCAGTCAGTCAATTTTATCTTCGCTTCCGCATGGCAGCCAAAACGCCGGACTGGATAAAATCATAAGGACATGCGCGCAAGCATTGAAAGACGACCTGCAGTATGTTTGGATCGACACCTGTTGTATCGACAAGACCAGCAGCGCCGAGTTGTCAGAAGCCATCAATTCCATGTTCCGTTGGTACGAAAGCGCCGAGGTTTGCTATACTTACCTCGCCGATGTTCCATCTCAGCCCAATTGGGACACGAGCAAACCTGGCCATAGTTTTTCCTCAAGTCGGTGGTTTACACGGGGATGGACACTTCAAGAACTCCTGGCCCCCTCAATAGTCGTGTTTTTCGCCTCGGATTGGTCAATTATTGCAACCCGGGGTGAACTGAGCGGTTCAATATCATCCATCACGGGGATAGATGCTGCCTTTCTTTTTGACGCCAGCGTTCATCCTTCTCCCTATTTTGCGTGGCAACAACAGCACAAGCATGGCAATCTGCGTGTTCCAGTGTCTAGGTTGCCTGATGATATCAAACCAAAAGCTGGCCGGTCAAGCAAAATATTCTCGACCAGCTTAGCAGAAAGGATGAGTTGGGCGTCAAACCGAAAAACTACTAGGGTGGAAGATACCGCCTACTGTTTGCTTGGAATCCTCGGGGTCAACATGCCACTGATCTATGGCGAGGGGAGTCGAGCTTTCATTCGGATTCAGGAGGAACTTTTGAAAATTTCGGACGACATGACGATATTGGCATGGGGCTTGTTTCTGGAGCGCAAACGACTGGAATGGCGCGAGATTCAACATCCTTGGAAGGTTTATTCTGATCCATTGGCACAGCATAGTCATCCTTTCCGTAGCCGCTGCCATCTGTCTGGGCTTCTCGCGAAAAACCCCGCTTGCTTTCGCGGCTGTGGGAACATTATGCGGATGGACTTCGACACGTTTGACGTGTCTTTCACATTGAACAACAGACGGCTAAGCACAAGTCTCCCTCTTAGCGACGACGATCACCCGTATCTTATTCTACCTTGTCGACTGAAATCACACCCGTTCAATCTCCTGGCTATTGAACTTATTCGTGAAGGGGGGAATACATTTGCACGGCGAAGTGAGGAAAAGTCTCCGAAAGGCCCCATACTAGTATCGGGCATGATTCTGGTTGATATCAATGCCTGGGATCGGTGGGCGACGACGCCTATAAACCTTCGGATTACAATCAGCGATCATGAGAAACAAAATCGAATTCCAGACAGCAGCTTCTACCTTCGAAATCTGCCCAAGGACTTCAGCCTCACAAACGTACAACCCTCAGAGACGTACACCCCGTCTAAACATATTGTCATACCAAATCTGCCTTTGAGCGAGGTGGGACGATTTAAAAGCACGCAGGTTGTATTCCGACTGCGGCATGAGCCCACGGGCGTCGAAATTCTCGTAAGAATCCAAGCCACACAGTTGGCATCCATATTTGAAAGATCGGTCATCTCTATAACCCAAAGCATCACCCTCAATACCGCCAAATCCCAGGAAAAACACGTTGGCTCTGGGCTGCCCCGATACCTGGTGTTCAACGGCGGTCTTCTATACCCAACGCACTCGTCAGCCTATTTTGGCGGGAAACAGCTAGTTGTCATTGATATGAATCATACGGATACTTACTACAGGTGGCTGACTCCCACGTGGCTTGGGTTGAAGCTTAAAATCCAGGAAAACTTG
This sequence comes from Cladorrhinum sp. PSN259, assembly GCA_033725935.1. Taxonomy (NCBI): domain Eukaryota; kingdom Fungi; phylum Ascomycota; class Sordariomycetes; order Sordariales; family Podosporaceae; genus Cladorrhinum; species Cladorrhinum sp. PSN259. The sequence goes on from MU867134.1 coordinate 17,559, forward strand.
ACAAACAAGTACCAAGTTTTCATGGTGACGATTGATAGAAATTTCCTAAATTCCCTCGGGAACTCACTACTACTCCTTCTTTTCGGAACAAGACTCATTCTCTTTGTCTTTTCATTTAGCGCCAGCTTCAGTTGCACTCTTGACGCTGTGAGTGCATATGGCGCGGTGCTACATGATTCATTGCCATGGATATCGATTAGAGTACCCAAGGCAGCTCGATTCATCCGAACCTGGGGGTCGTTGGTTCCTTTTGCGATAGGATCTGTATATTTGTTGGTGCCAATCTTTAGCAACGTTCCTCTTGTGATGAGCTTTGCTCTGGTGGTCAAACTTGGGTTTGGGCCCGCTTACTTCCATTACGAACGCTGGCACGTAAATCAATATGCGAAACGGAGGGAGGAAGTACTGCATAGGTATTAAACATGAAGTTTGTATTTTGGAACTGGTCTCAGCCTGTGGGGGGAAAGACATGGAACAGAGGAAGAGAGTACGAGGACAAGGGCTCAAGCGGAGGAACAGCTCTTCACAGAGATTACTAGGCATCGTACCACACAGATAATATACACGCGTTATTTCTGGTTAATCCTAAGCACAAACTCTTATATCGCAACTAATAAGAGCAAAGGTTCTCTCGAGACTTGAGCTTCCCGTGGCTACTGGTACCCTAAACGCCCTAGTATCGAAGGAATATACCTGTAGAAATGTATAAATAACTACTGTGAAAGCGGGACAAGTAACGCTCTCAAATTTCCAACCAAGGTACTAGCTGAACAGCTTTGGTAGTTAACGAGATTTTTTTTTTTTATTTTTTTTCCAAAGTTTTGCGCAAGTATGTGCCACTGCAGCTTCATGTTTGTCCCCTCGAAACTTTGCCGTCTTGAAAACAATTCGGTGATGAGGGTTCAAGTTTGTTGGATTTGCGTGTCCGGAAATGACGATTTCAAGCTCAGGCCAGATTTAGCAGCACCAAAGCGAGAGAGAGAGACCACTGGCACAGACAGTATCGCCAATATAATACGTACAGTACAGTACATTTAGGTGTCATGGGGGGGGCAGGATATCACATCACTCCTCCATACTCCAAGACAACGATGATTGTACTGTACAGTACATATCCTAAAGTTTCATAGGCTAAACCATGTATTTATGTACCGTTCAATATATTCTACCAGTTATGTAGGTTACAACTAAATATCTTAACGAACTTTAAAAAAAAAAACCCCCTCTAAAAAAGTTAATACAAGACAAAAGCCTATCTATAGATAGATGCAGCTTCTTCGTAGATTGAGAACTAGTGTTGACCTACTTACACAAGCCGAGTATTAACTTCACTCCTTGTCACCCCACACCCTATTTCAGACTACCCAGAGGAGAAGTGACCAAATCATCCAGCATTTTCCTCAGAATATGCTGATTTACAGTACAACGGGCAACACAATAATATACCATGCCCTCCTTCTTTCTTGCTCCGGATGATCTCAGCACCACTTACCCCAAGTCATTAGATCTCACAGACACCGGTAGCTCAAACACCAACGCAAAGAAAAAGTCACACATCTCAGACATATCTCAAAAAAAAAAATCCCAAGGCCAAAAACTACTATTTATTTCCAAAAAGTTACAATCTCTGTTCCTCAAGAAAAAGAGAGAAGAGTGGACCACCCATTTCCCTTCCACTAATAAAAACCTGTTTCCTTCCGTATATTTGCCCATCATACAACCGTCAAAAGAGAGGGGTAGATTTCTCTTTTTTTTTCCACATACAAAGTTCATATAAACTCAAATAATTGCATATCGTCCGTCCTCCGTAATTTCGTGAGGCGGATAGTCACTGACGGGGAAGGCCCCAAGATATGTCCGGCCCACAGATGCGCGTAACCTGAGCCCATTTTGACGCTCCCTGAAAGCAAACCATGCCACCATAATTTCACCTGTAACTCTTACAAACTCAAGGAACGAAAATTCCCCTTTAATACCGCCTGCGATAAACAACGCGACCAAGGGCACCATCTCCCCAGATCCCGACAACAGCCATGGCGAAGCTGCACAGGAGAAGAGCACCCTCGACGATCTGCTTCTCAAGGAATGCCTCAACCTTGACGCGGACCTCCTCACCGTTGACCTCAACAACACCCTGCTCAGAGAGATTATCATCCTCCTCGCCGCTAGCAGAGGGGCTGCCCTCACTGTGAAGATCCGAAGTCAAGACCTCGTAGCTGGCTTCCATGCGGGCGCGCTCCTCCCGCCTCCTCTTTTGCTGGCTTTTCTTCTTTGCTGCCGCAGATGCTGCGGTGGAGGATGACGAAGAGGAGATTATACGGGACTTGAAGAGGTAAGGCACGATGTGCTCCGAGAACTGGGAGACGCCGATCAAGAGGGAGGTGTAGAGCAGATAAGGGTGACGGAAGCGGGTCGGAGAGAGGTAGTAGGCGGCGAAGAAGGACACGGATGCGAGAGAGGTCAGGGAGCGAAGCTTGCGTTTGGCATTGGTTGTGACTGCATCGAAGGCGCGGGAGGCGGCATCGGCGGAGGGGAGAGTCAGAAGCGCGGGGATTGTGAGGGTCGTAAGAGTGTATGAGAGGCCCTGTTTTGCATTAAACGAATGAGCAAATCGTATGGCCAAAGGTTGATCATGCCACCACCGCTTCGGCAACGAAGAGAAACTGCGGGGAACTTACCGTCGACAGCCCCAGCATTACAGTGCCGACGAACTTGAACACCGGGACAGTGCTCGAAGCCATGATTGCAAGATTGGTGGGGTTTTTTTTAGTCCCACTCCAAATGAAGCTCCTGTTTTGTTTTGACGATGAGAGGTTATGGAAAACGCTTGCCTGCCCGTTGAACCGGTTGGTTGCCGAGTTTAGGTTCGGTACGGATAAAGCTTGTGAGGGGCTTTGCCAGCTGGGGGAGGGTGGGATTGCGAGGCCAAGAGAGGGGAGCTGCCGGCCTGGCCCACTTTTTACCGAAGCCAGAAATGCGTCATTCTAGGCTGGGGATGACATGGATTGCGTTTCTCGGCATTATTTAGCCCCTCGACTGCGTTACCATCAACACCCCTCATCCTCCACCGTTCCTGCCCCTGAGTCATGAAGGGATTTCCCGAACTGACAACATACATCTGTTGAAAAATGGCAACGTGCCAGAGTGGTTAATGGGTATGCCTCGAAAGCATATGGCTTCGGCCGCAGCGGTTCGAATCCGCTCGTTGTCGGTTAATATCTTCTTTTTTCATAATCTTGTTTTCTTTTTTCATTCTTGAGATTGTCAATTGAGACTCGTCGTTGTCCATTCGGTATCGGGTGCCGTGAAATGTAAACAATGAAAACACCCAATAATTTCTGTGTGAACTGAAGAAGAGTGAAGCGCGAACCAGTTGTCCCTGGCTGTTATTGAAGAGTAAGCACACTGTTAAGAATATGGTGACAGAGTGGACCCGAGACACGCTTCATATTGCATGGGGGAGTGGCTAGAAGTAGGATCAAGGCTGCATGTAGCCCATGAATCACTGTCTGTATCTAGAGTGGGCGTCCCCTCGGAAAGATACTGAATGTCCGGCAAAAGCTTTACAAGAATGTGTGTAAATACTAAGAGAAGTGCGTGTGGAATGAAGAAGTAACAGAGTTGCTTGAATCACCACTTGGAGGACAAGGTGTCAGCTTCAATTAGCAGGAAGAAGAGTCCGTATGAGAAAGTCAAGGCATAAGGATGAGAGGTTGATAGAGTAAAGTGGCTTGGCTTCACTATTGAAAGGTCAGCCTCAACGTATATTTTATTCAGGAAACGTGCAACGCCCCTTTCAGCGCTGGTTGAAATTAGCATACACGCCTTTTCTGATCCTTAAAAGTGATGGGAGACCCCAATACCCTGGGGGGGGGGGGGGGGGGGGGGGGGGGGGATAATTTAAAAAAAAAAAAAAAAAAAAACCCGGAAAAAAACCCCAAAACCCCAACCCAACCCCAGTAGTAAACCCCACCCCCCCCCCCCCCTCCCCCCCCCCCCCCCGCCCCCCCCCCGCCCCCCCCCCCCCCCCCCCCCCCCCCCCCCCCCCCCCCCCCCCCCCCCCCCCGCGGAATTGAAGAAAGAAAAGAAAAGAAAAATCACATACCCAGACCACAAAACCACAACTCAAACCCAAGTTCAATCCTAAAACCACTCTCTTATTTCAAGACTTTTCATTCTTTTATTACCAAACCCCAATAAATCATGTCATTGGAGACTTGTTCGCTCAAAATAGAAAACAACTCGCCAACACCTTATCCTGTCAAAACCCCTTTACCTCCCTTCCATCCATCTCCCCCCTTTTTATTCAGCATTAAACTTCCACAACCCATCACCCAAAAAGTGTGCCTCCTCAATCACAGGTCCCTTCCCTTTCTCCTTGCACTCTTTGGTCCCCATCGCCAAGATACCAACAGCGCAGGCCTCCTCCTTCCCCTCGGCCATAACGACGACCGGTTCACCCTTCTCCAGCTCCCTGCTCCACCTCCCATCCTCATCAACCCCCTCGTTCGGCGCTCCCTCACCCAGGGTTTCTTTACCCTCCCTAGCATCAGGCTTGGGCAACCTCCCGCCCGCGCTCGTCAGACCGGGCGCCATGAGCGTAGCGCCGCTGAGCACGAATCGAATTGCGCCCCTGTCGATGCGGATGGTGGGGAAGCACTGGGGGTAATTATGGACGAGACGGAGGTGGGGGAGTAGTGCGTCGTTGTCGTGCTGGAAGAACAAGGGGTGGCCGTCCTGCAGGTATACGGAGATGCGGTCGGGGAGTTTCATCTGCTCGAGGGAGGCCTTCTTGGGCATGATGATGTCGATGAAGGGGGTGACGAGGGGGTAGGTCTCGACAAAGTTGGCGCGGAGGGCGCGCTGGATTGATGATTTGAGCTTTTGCTTTGGGCCGGCGTGGATACTGTTGGGAGGGGTTAAGATGTTAGTGATGCGCCATGATGATCCAGGTCGGTGTGGTGGTGTGTGAGGGGTTGGGAAACGGAATTTACTCTTTCTTGAACATCTTGACTTGTTGGTGAACGGTGCGCCGTTCTCGAAAGGTGTATGGGTATCAGTTATGTGTAGAAATGTTCTGTATAGTCAGGTTCTCGTGTTGATGCTGTGGTCACGATACTCGCTAGATGGCCTGTGGCTTGCGTTCACTTGGAGTTGCCCCGCGATGGGACTTTCAATGGAGGGGTAGTTTGGCGCCGTGGGGCGAGTGCCAAGAAACTGGCGGGGCTCTGATTCAATCTAATGCTTAAACGTTTGTTAGCTTGGGACATGCCTCATAAAACCAATGAGAGAAACAAGGTACGGACGCCAATTAAAAATGCAAACCGTAAGAAATTACCTATGCAGAACGGGATATCCAACATGCGTGGAAAGGAGTCAGGAATGCATTAATAGAAGCTGAATAGGCGTAAAAATAAGTGAAATAGGCATATTATGGTAGGAAAGTGTGAGTTTGGCGTATACCGCGCTATAAACATTTAAGCATTTGGTTGTATGCAGTCTCCGTTTTTTCGTGGGTAGGGAGCCCCTCCAATAACTTCCCACATGCATCCCGCTTTACGGATCCCAGCTTCAGCAACACTTCGCCATGGCATCAACTGCATCTACGTCGGTATTGGCTTCATCGGCGTCTACTATTGACGACTCCGGCACCGTACGATTTACCAATGTGCAAGATCTGTTCAAGACGATCGATTCCACTACTAGGGATTCCCTTACCGTCACATGTACAATATTACCCTGCCATTTCTGTTCCTGTTTAAGTCAAGCGTTATCGGGCATAACCGGAAGACTGCCATTTCTATATCATACTAATTATTTAGATGTATCTCTTAACCATTTCACCGAAATCGAGAGCACCCGAGAGAAACAACGCCGCAAGTTTCGCTTTCGCTATTACGACAGCAATTCCCAGATCCTCATTATCGCGATCCCAACTGGCCTTCATGAGCAACTCCATATATGGTTATATATGGAGTATTTCGGGCAGGTTGATGATATGGGTTTGAAGAGGAGTTGGATAAGTATCGCCAGTACTACATTTTCAGCACGACAAGGTAATTCTGGACGAATAAGTAAAGAGGGTGATTCGACCGGTCGCCCAATGCCCGAACGAGCTGCTAAAGGTACCTGGCCAACACTTATTATTGAGGCGGGAGTCTCCGAGACGTTAGGGCAATTGCGTCTAGATATGCGGCGGTGGTTTTCTATATCAAACCACGACGTTAAGATTGTCCTACTTGCCAAGTTTGACGGTACCAAAATCCTTCTCGAGAAATGGGAGGAAGATATTCAAGCTCGTCCTGGAGCAACTACAACGCGTCGCTCTGTTCAACAGCAAGAGCCTATACTCAAACAAAGCATTATCATTAGCCAGAATACCACCACCCACCCGGTATCGTACGATGTGACCAGCGGCGCATTGATACTTTCATTCCGGCTCCTCTTCCTCAGAGATCCGTGCGATGGGGAGGGAGACTTCGTTATCAGCGTTCAAGAACTGAAGGAGTACGCGGAAATTATCTGGGCTCAAGTGTAGATTAGGGTGGTTGGAGGGGGAATGGTCTGGGAAATGTGAAGATGTCCAGTCCGGACACTATATGAGTTTACAGAAACATGGAGCTTAAGTTTGAGATAACTGTCATTAAACCGATACTGTTATTTTATGCCAGCATACATGCTGAGAAGTAAAGTCGACCCCTCCTTCCGCATTCGGCTGAGTGTCAAACCGCCAAAAGTTCACCCCGCTCCGTCCTTCTCCCCCTTTAACCGTGAGAAACATGGGAGACGGTGCCGTCCTCCTTTACGTGAACGTTCAGTCTGTCGGGGTTGAAGTCCTTGGTGACCATCATACCGGGCTCAATGACGCGCGAGCACTCTGGGAGATCCTTCTTGCAGAAGACCTAAGAAGCACGAGTCAGCAATGCCTCTTATAGTTTTTAAAAGCACCTTGGAAAGTGAGAGTTCAAGACTTAGTGTACTTACAGTCTCAGATGAAGGGTCATCAGAAATAGTCTTGCCGGCGAGCTTGCTCATCCACTCCTGAGTCTTGGACTCGTCCATGTTGTTGGCAGTGATTCCTGGTACGACGAGAGGCATTTTGATGGTTTTTTGATGTATTTTTGTGAGGTGAATTGTAGTATTTTGCAGTTGATGTCTTTGGAAGGTGTTTGGAAATGGGTCTGCATAAGAGTAGGAAGTGTGAGGATTGAAGGTCTTCATATGCTTTTTTTCTGAAGGAGGGAGTTCGGTTGACATCGGGCGATGACGTAGCATCCACAAGCACAATCAAGCAAACGGCTCAGCCACACAACCCCCCCTCGAAACCAGTTAACCAGACCTTCGGGTCACGCGATGGATTTTCAAGTTCGCAAACACTCTGATGAACCGGGCGATTGCCCACTATTGAACTGCTCAGATGAGCAATCTGACGCAACAGGCTTATGTCACCTCAGAAACTAGCATATCAATGTTTAAATGTTAAAACACCAAAAGCGAAAAGAGAATACAATATTAGCATGCATTGCACTGCATTTCATGTGAGCAGCAAAAAGATAATCCGATTGATTTCGTCCAGGCTCGAACTGGAGACCTTCAGTGTGTTAGACTGACGTGATAACCAACTACACCACGAAACCGGCTAGTTTGTTGAATTCAGCATTCACTTGAGGGATTTTTGAAGGTGGGTGTGTGGAGGTGTGGCGGGGTTGTGATCTCGGCTCAGGGGTCGCCTGCTCAAGGGTAACTCAGGGGTTAGGGGGGAATAAACAGCATAGAGGTAAATATGCCGAGCAAAATCTTTTTGGGAACAGTAGGTCTTTAAAAAAAACCAAAAAAAACCCTTTATCTACTGTTAAATTACTGGGAAATCATACTTTTAAGCAGATTGTAGGGTTTGGTGAATTATCACTTGCTGGTCGAGGAAGAGGAGAGAACGGTGCGCACATGCGAGGTCTATCTAGGGATTGTTTGTGAGTATTGGCTAGTACAAGTATAGTGGTTTTCTAGTTTGCTCCCCGCGTTTCCTGCTCTCTTTGGGTACAGTTACACTAGGGAACGTTGAACTTTGCTCTCTGCACAGGCAGGTATGCACGTTGGCATTCAATTATTGGTCTTGCTTCTCCGCTTTCAGTCACGATGCAGTACGATGATTTCGCAGCACATGTGAGTATATTAAATCGTGGTCGTCAAACCATTCACATGGTAAAACTGTTGTCTAATCGCTGAGTGACTCTAGATTCGTTAAAATATCAAGTGTACTTGTCATTCGGATTTCCTGGATCTGTAATCGACAAGCCGCAAGATCGGCGTTCTTGTTCTCTTGAGGGTATTTTAGGTATTTGCCGCCTTTAAAAATGAAACTGTAACTAGGATGATCGAGCTGGGAAAATCAAATCTACAGAATATTGAGCACTGAGTTCTAAGTCGCTGCCACTGACCTCTTACCCGAAATGTGATGGTGGCGGTATGTTCCAGGTCTCTAGGCAAAAGGTCCTGGGGAGAAGCGAGGATTTAAGCCTGGCAAAGTCAGTGCTTGTGCGAAGTTCGAGCCGCCCAAGTACCTAATATGGCAAAGGCGGTGGTAGGTATGTATGTAGGTTTCAAAACGAAGCGATTGGCCCCTGTTCATTCGGGTTTTTCACAAGTGCCAATCAAACTGAACTACATGAGGCCTCTTCTTCGATAAGACCATACAAGTGTCACTATCAAAGCCGGAGATACATGTAAGTTTCTTGAGCTCATTGGCAGCGCAGTCCGACATCACCAAACTGCGCCCAAGGTGCTTGCTGACACAACAAGTGCGTTCGCACATACAGCAGAGTATCTCAACAGACGCAGATTACGTCAAATTCCGGGCGGTTGCCAGCTTTCTAGGCACACCAGGGCAGGGCGTACGGACGACTGCATATATCCACACTATGTGAAGCATCATGCAGCACGGCATCGGAACTGACCCAATGAATCCCAAGTCCACATCTACTTGGCGTTGATATTATCAGTCGACAAGCTTCAAATATGCCTTGTGACCTTGGCCCGCGGCCCCGCACAAGGCTCTCCAGTCCAAAAGCCCGCGTTTGCCGCCAAGGGTCACTCTGTAGGTCCCTTCTTACAGATGCGTACATGTAAGGCTCTCACCGTGCTTGCGTCGGGAGTCGGAATGCAGGGGTGGTCTGTGACATGTCAGGATTGAGTAAACAGAGTGATTTGGAGACAATTCTTTCGTGACTGAGCCCTCAGCTTCGGCGAATTTCCCAGGCTTCTACGGCTGGTAGAATAGCTAGGCTGAAGAATCATCAAGAAATCAATCCTCTTTATTCTGCAGTATGATTCTGGCTCCTTCTTCTCCTTGAGTACATTTACTGGAGCCGAGTGGGTGATACCGTGCCATTTTTGTTCTCGGGTTCGTTAGGTCGTTGAGTTCGTTTGCCCTCGTCTCGATTCAAGTCGCCACAATCGCAATCATGGCGATCGAGCGTGATCAATTTGTTGTAACTCGGCTGTGGCATGTTGTTCGACTGCGGCTTGCCCGAGATCAACGGTATACTTTCTCGGGTGCAATCTGAACTTCTGAAGGTGTTGTCAGTGTTTACTCTGACTCTCGTGGGGGTCAAAGGACTTTTCCACCAAACGTAACCCGACACTTTCTCGCAAAGCCCGCCGTCCTTTTGATTTTCCTATATAATTACACCAGGTAAGTAATTAGCCTTCTTCTCTTTCCTCTTTCTCATCACAAAACTTGACTTCTTGTGTCTTCAAAATTTTAACTTTACGAGATTTGGTGAAGACCATAACGAAAGCCAGCAGCAGCGACGAGAGCACCTTCCTCCTCCCATTAGGCCTTTCTTTTGCCCCAAAAGCTACACAATCAGCCGGTTCCTTTCCTCTTCTTTACCATCACCACCATCATAGGAGCAATTAGGAGTCTTTCTCCTCACTCCGGTTTACATTTTTATTTTGTTTAAAAAGAAGCGCCCAGCTCAAACCTTTTGCTCCGTCGTCATCAGAGGTACCATCACATTCACAGGGACCTGACTACCTTTTTTTTTTCCCCAAGGCACAAGGACCGGCTGCCTTCCCTCTTCCGTCTCCCCATAAGCACCACCACCAACATCCCAACAAGACGTCAGAGTCCTCCCTCTCTTCTCCCCGAGCTATCACCACTGTAGGACCTCATACCACCAGCCATTACAATAAGAACCTTGCTCCCTGCCTCTCTTCGATCCGGGCCATCACGATCACGACAAGGGCCTCGTGTGCTTTCTTTCTAAAGTACTGTCATTACCACCGCAATGCCCGGCGGAAGAAGGACCACCCAGCACCACTGGTAAGTTGGCCCCAATGCTGCGTAAACAAGACTCTACACCGCGCCGCATCTGTACCACCTCTATCCCCCGCGTTCTGCTACAACTCGTGTCGGGATCTACAGTACACATGTCCTTGTGTAACACAAGGCAGAGAATCCCTATCTTTGGTATGATGTACATTCTGGCAGTGTCATGACCAAGTCATGTTCCTTTGTCTGTACCACTCAACCGTTATACAGAAGATGGAATCATCTGACATACTTACCCTACCATGAACCTATTTCTTGAAGCAATGCTGGAAGTTGAAAATACAATGAGGAGACATAAGAAAGCATTTCAGCGAAAGAAGACAGGCTAACCCAACTCTGGGAAAAAATCTAGCCCTCAATGCGGGTTGATTTCGAAGCCGCGCTGCTTCACGCGCGGACATTTTGTGATGTGCGAGGTCCACCAGGCCTGTCACTCGCCCTACTCTGAATGGCAAGTCCTTTTCTGTCTTTTGTCTGTCTCGTCTCAGGAATCAACATGGATTTACCGCCACTTCTTTTTCCCCAAAGCAAGACATGACAAAATCGCTAACAAGGCGCGACAACCAGCGTCCAATGCAGAGACGCCGAAAGAAGAGCAGAAAGAGAAGCCCGGGCTGAGAGGGAGGCCGCTGCTGCTGTTACTACCAATGCCGCGCCAGTCACCGAGCAAAGAAGGGGATCTGGCGGCGGCGGAGGCAGCACCAACCGCAGTAGCAACAGCAGCGACGGCAACGGCAACGACAGCAGCAACAGCAATGGCAACAGCGACAGTAGAAGAACCGAGGCTTAGGTGGCCAAGGTTGGGAAGAACTTCTCTGCGAAGAAGAAGTTTTAATATGTTTCGGGTTTTTGTTGGCAAGGTCCTTCAAGACAAGACTTGTGAGGAATAGGACTGAATGTTTCTAAGAAGGGCGAGGAGATGTCGGGTTTAGGGGATGATGAAGGACTCTGTCGATTTGTGGGAGGTTTTTTTTATATATCTTTGGGTGTGATTTCTTTTCCTGATGATTTACGTGCGTGCCTTTTTGTGGAATCTCTTTGGGATCGGTTCCTTGATTACTTGCTTGGTGATTTTCTTTTACTTTTTACAAATCGAAATAAAAGAAAGAAGAAAAGAAAGAAAAACTGATTTTAATACCGCGAGTTTGGTGATTCTATGAAATCTTTCGCAATACTAGTAAAAGGCGAAAAAAGACACAAAAATCATGATGTAATAGTCCAGACCGATCATTTGTACTCATCTTTGGTGTCACGAAGTTTCCTCATCACTAGAACTCTCTACTGAGAAAATTGTGAACGCAGGCAAGAAACCAGAAACATGGTGATGACCGGGTGAAACTAAAACCCATAGCAGGAAGGTGTTGCCGCTGTAGGTCAACAAGTCATGCATTGACAACAGCAGCAACTAAATAATCTCAGCAAATCAAGGAGAGGGCTTGAGAAGCTGGCATGTCGATGGTAAGTCACATACTCGACTTTGACAGAGCCAAGATTCAACTTTGAAGGATTTCCAAGATCAAACTTAATGAAGAATATGATTGTGACTTGAGTCTGTGATGCGTTTGTTCAGGGCAGTGCAATGATTGTCTCTCGAATCGAGGTCTTATATATATAAGATGAATGAATCCAAGGATCAGACTGAAATCCCCAAGAATCTGACCTGACACTCGGAGTTCCTCTTAAATACCATCAACCCCAGCCACTGGCGGCGACTTTGCGAACGTGGCAATTATCCTCGCATTCACAAGTACTCGGATTAAATGCCCATGTTGTCATGTATACTAAGCAAACTGCTGATCCATCTAGTCAGCATTCCCTCATCCCTCATTCCTCCTAAAAATCACTCTCTACAAAAACTCGTACTGCTTACCCTCTCTTTTAAAAAAGAAAATCAAATCTATCACATACAGTAGTATATCGTGGCGATGAACACCATAACATTTTACTAGCGGAATACCAATGCAAGCGCAGCAACTAAAGTATGTATGTTGGCTTAGACAACGCACTGAGCGCAAGCCATCGGATTTGGGACGCCAACTAAGCCACCACCCACCCAACCGGCATCTGCAACCCCCCCATATCGAGGATGGGGATTGGACGAGCGGGAAAGAATCAAGGTCACGCCTCTGGAGTGCATATGGACAATGTGGTTGGTGGCACAAACGATGCCAGTGGATCATGCATGGGTTTTACAGGCTTGAAGGGTATGTGCCCAACAAACACCGTTTTTTTAATATTTTTGGGTGCCTGATGTTTCTTGTAAATGGCAACGATTTGAGAAAGTCAAAGTCACATATATTCTCTTGGTGAGTTAGTGATAGTAATGCGCTTTGCAAGTACTTGCCGGGTGTGGTAGGTTGGGATGGAAGGTTGAAAAAGAAAGTTTCCAGAAGGAAAAAATTAAAAAAGATTCAGAGATGGCGCCAAGCTTAATGAAGCTGGGTAGGGGCAGTGGATCTCTCCTTTTGAATGGGATCGGCTGTCTTGGCGAGCCTAATTAGAAAAAAGATTCCAGAAGATTTAATTGATACCCAACCCCCATGACAGAATACATTTTCCATTGAAGATTAATTAATTCAAGAATGAGACATGTTACTGAAGAACGTAAATAATTCTTATCGTCGGTCGGTCTCTCACAACTGACAAAGATGAACATGTTTGGATGCAGCAACCCAACCGAGTGAAAGATAGCCCTTTTCTTTGATGTGGGGTAAAACACTGTTGGGCCGTTGGTCCACAACTGAATTCCAACAAAAGCTGGGAAATAATCGGCTTTCCGGAATTGAATTCTGGGGCAATATGTTTCGAGGACGGGGATTCAGATGGGTCCTGTTCGGGAAGAAAAAAAAAAGGGAGAAATACCCTTTATAAAGTATTCAAGAAAGAAATAATAAAACATAAGCTTCAGAGCGAGCACATATGAAAGCGATAATGTAAGCTCCAAACTCCCGAGCTGACCAGTAACGGATACTCAACTCATCGCAAGGGAAGCCGTTTTCAGGGGTCCGAGTTTGGGACGGACGGGAGGCAATGCTAAAACATGATTGGTTTGGTTTCTTTGAAGCAGACCCCATTCCGCCCAATTGCGGTTGAGGGTGGTCCCCTGGACCCCGAATAGAAAGAAGGGAACCCTTGCTTCAGAAGAAAATATGCATCGTGAGCGAAGCGCAGCCTCACCAGCCCAGCCCAAGCCCAAGCCCACGAAGCGGCTTTGTGGCACCCACCACACCCCTGTCTTTAATCGGGAGGGGGGTCTTCGCTGGGGCTGGGTTGGTCTGGCCCATGCATGCAAGCACTTCCATTTGCCTTTCTCCTATTTTTCCTTTCCCTTTTTACTCTTCTAATCTGCAGCCTGTCTCGTCTCTCCTTATTCTCATCCCTTTCCCTTCTCGAACCCACCCTTTTTTTGTCTTTGCTTGAATCAGGGAAGGTCCTTTTTCCTTCTTATTCACGCAAAACAAACGCCACCAGCCCCTGCCGAGCTTCTTCCTCTTTCCCGTTTCATCTTCTCGACCTCCTGTTTGCTTCCGTCGAAGCTGCACCTCGCCGATCCTGTTGTGGAAGAGCACCGAAAAAACCTACAGAGCACAAAGTTACACGCCGCGCGGCGACGATCTCCAACCCGCATCGACATCAGACGATTTGATTCCCAAATACATACCAAAATGCGCAACACACTCCTCACCTCCCTCCTGGGAGCCTCAGCAGCTCACCTCGCCGCCGCCGGCAGCAGCAACACACAGAACAAACCCTCCGAAGCAGACCAACTAGCCTGCATCTCCTCCCGCGCCGCCGAACTAGCCGCTGCAGCCTCGTGCGCAGGGAGCCTCCAATCCAAACTCCACACCTGCCTCGCCGACCTCCCCTCCCTATCCGCCATCGAATCCTGCTTTACAGACGCGAACTGCCCCGGAACAACAGCAGCCTGGGCCCTCTCCCACTGCACTTCGGCCTCCTCTGACCTCCGCCGGAGGGATGCTCAGCCGCTCGCAGCGATCCCGACCGCCGCGCCGCACTTCGTCGCCCTCTTCGGGCGGGAAGCGTCCTCGTCCCCTTCGCCCTGCTTCTCGGACGAGTTCGTAACAATCACGCAGTGCACGACCGACAATGGGGCAAAAACCTGCTCGCCCTCGGCTTCCCCCTCGGCCGTCTGCGTCGAGGGCCTGATCTGCAAGTACGACAACCAGGGAAATCCTTCGTGCATGTACAAGCACAGCAGCATAGGAATAGCCGGAATCATCATCGCCATCATCTTCGCCTGCGCCTTGGTCGTCAGCATCTTTGGCATCTGCTTCTTCTGCTGCAAGGAGAGGAAAGAGCAGGCCAGGCTCGAGAAGCAGGCCGAGGCCGCAAAGATTGCCAAGGAGGCCAAGGCGGCCACCGCGGCCGCGAAGAGGCCCGGCAAGAGCGTCACGGGCGGTGTCGGTGAGATTGGCGGACAGAACCAGGGACAGCCGCTCATGTACGAGGGAGGGGACGTCGGTGCTGGACATCAGGGCGGTGGAGGCGGAGCTGGGTACGGCTCTGCCGCTAATCCTTTCAGCGATGGGCATCATTAATGGACATGCGCTGAGATTAAGAAAGTAAAAAAACAACACTGGATGAACAGAATTGTCTGGAAGGGGATTGAGGAGCATGTTGTTTTTTTTGGAGGGAAGATGGAGAAAGTGTGATATCAAGTAACAGATATGTGGAAGGAAGAAATTCAAGAAACAGAGAAATAGAGAAAGAAAAACCAGAAAAGGGGGAAAACATTTTTGTGTTAGAAAGCATATTTTGGTTGTGTTTGGTTTGATCTATTTTTTTGGTTTGGACGGATGGATGGATTGGGATTCTTCTTTGTTAGTAGAAAGTGGGAGGGGGAGTGGTATATATATCAGTGAAGAAGGGAAGAAAAAATCATCAAAAAAAAAAATCTCTACAGTATCCATGGTCTTGTGCGTATTTTTTTTTTCGGTTCTGTGTTGGACCCGAATTTATGTACATGATTGGAAAAGGCATTAAGAGCTGGAGTTTTACTCTTACACATGTATGTTGCTATTTCCACATACCATCCATCATCATTTTGGTTGTTTTTGGTCTGGCCACATTAGATACCATAGTGTTATTATGATAAAAGTGACAAGGACCCCAATCTTGCCTGGATCATGATTCAGTTGTATGACCCAGTAACGCCTCAACCAAAAGTGACTGACATAAAACAGTCGAACCACGTTTTCGAGGGCGTGATTCTAGATTCCCATAAACCCATTTTTGCTTGCTTGTTTAAAAAAAAAAAAATTAATCTTCGCTTTCAAGAAGAAAGAGTTCTCCTCGCTGCGCCAAAAAGAAGAAGAATAAGGTCAAGTTAATTTACTATTACAATTGTATTCCCACATTTATCATTTCGCTTTGCCATTTTCCACATTCCTCCTCCTTCGCATCCATACTGTTCTAGGAATTCCCCAGCAGCTGAGAGAGAAAGAGAGGGAGAATCGCCAAAATAAGAGCTGACCAAGAAACCCAGACAGACAGATACATGGAGACATACCATACCCAGCTTACACCTCAAAGCAAAGTTAATCAGCCCCCGAAGGGCAAGAAACCTCGTGAACAAGAATACAGAAAGCGGTTCGGAAAGCCATATTTATTAAAGCTGATTTAAAAATTCGCTTCTTTCTGGGGGGGATTACTCTTTCTCTCTCTGCTGCCTGTCTGCTTTTTCCTGGAAGAGCCGATGCTAGCGGCTGCCCCCAGTTGAAGATCCCGCACCGATAGGACTACTAGGATGATTGGACCCGACAGCCTGCTGAAGCGCCGGCTGGTGCGCTGGCCAATGACTCCCTGGGACATATCTAATCGACTTGTTTCCCTGCTCATCTTCACGCACATCAAAGCTACCTCCGCCATTGTTTTCGTTGCCTTCAGTGTCGGCATAATCTAAAAGATCCTTCTCGTCCACGGGGTGCCCTTGGTTGTAGATGGCTACTCGCGCCTTGATGTTCTCGAGTTTGACGAATCTGTCTCCAGAGTCACCCTCGTTCGACCCGGACACAGCCAGCTCTTCACAAGCGCGACGAAGCATCTTTCGGAAAGCAACTGCGCGATTCTCCGTTGGTCGCTCAACAATGCTGTGACTGCCAAATGACGAAGCCTGGGGATTGACTGGACCCCAAGGCGCGCTTATCAATCCTGGAGGCGGGGCTGGCGCATAGGCACCCGGCTGATGGGCTGCTGGTGCCCATGGATTATGATGTGAGGGAAAGAAGGGATGTGCCCCAAAGGGGGCCACCATTGGAAAGCCGGGTGCGGCCCGAGGCAAAGGCATCATCGGCGGTCGGCTCGTACGTGCTGAATACTCTGGGATTAAGGGATCGTCCAAATCGTCCAAAAGTGCGCTGCTACCAAGATGTGCGTCCACCTCCGAGTTGGAAATATTTCTCGACGGTGAACCATTGGTTGGCCGTTGGCCATGAACAACACTGGCGGGCCGTCCGATCGGTGTAGGCCTAGCAATCGGCTGTGACACACCGGATTCGAAGCTTCCAGATCCTTGGCGGGAGTGACTGCCAGAGTTTTCCTCCTGAAATCCCGGCCCGGCCATCTGAGCCATGCCCAGCAACGGAGAGTCCAGGGGTCCATGGAAGCCAGGAGGAGGGTGTATGGAAAACCCTCTGCCTGCAACAGGAGCGCCTAGCCCAGGAGGCGGCATTGGCATCACTCCTGGTGGTCTATAACCAGTGCTAGGTGCGAAGACATGGTCGCGATGCATCCCATTTCCAAACCCGGCTGGCATCTGCGGCAAACCTGGCGGATAGAAGGGCATTGCACCACCGACCGCTGGAGGCATACCAAACAGATTGGGCTGTAAAGGCAGCGTCTTGGCTGGGATACTCACTGGGGACGCCGCATGGCCTGCCGGTTGGGGAACACCATACGGTATGGCACCCGGAAGTCCTGATTTGCTGGCGGGGCCGATCGGACCTGGACTCGAATGCACAGGTGTGAGCGGATTTGGTGATGGATTTTGGCTTGGACCAGAGCCAGAGAGCGAAGTAGGTCCTGATGATGCAGCGGCCGTGCTTTCTTGCTGCGAGGGCTGACGCGCGCGCATGGGCGTAGGGACCTTGGACAGCACAGGTGTCGCGACCGTTATTTTTGGCGAGATATAAGAGGTAGAGGGCTGGGGAAGCGCAGGGACCGCTGCGGGAGGCTGTTGAGCAGGACGCTTTGGCAGTGTCACAGGAACAGGAGGAACTGGGGCGGCAGCAAGAGCAGCGGCTTTTTGAGCAGCTCTCTCTTCCTTCTTCCGCTTCTCCTTTGTTTCCTTGGGCTCCCTATTCTCCCGCTCCAGTTTAGCCTTTGCATCCTTTTCTCGCTTGGCCTTCTCCTGCGCCTCCCTTCTTTGCTTGGCCTCTCGCTCCTTTTGCTCACGAGCCTCCTGTTCTTTCAAGCGGGCATCTTCACGGGCCTTCTTCTCACGTTCTTTAGCCTCACGAGCTTTCCGCTCGTTTTCTTCCCGCTCGTGTATTTTGCGCAACCGCTCTACCTCTTTCCGTTGGCGTTCCTCTTCTTCGGCCTTTTTCTGAGCCTCCCGTTTCTTTCGTTTCTCCTCGCCCTTGAGTCGCTGTTCCTCAGCCTTCCGGTCCTCTTCGGCGCGACGGGCGGCTTCCTCGGCGGCTCGTTCAGACTCTCTTCGAGCCTTCTCCTCGGCCTGGGCTTCCTTCTTCCTGGCTTGCCGATCTTTCCGTCTCTGTGACTCCTTGGCCTTTTTCGCCTTGCGCTGAGCGTCTTGCTGAGTCTCGATCTCGATTTCTTCCAGGAGTTGGGCCTGTCGCTCCTGGGCAACCTTCTCCCTGTAGGCGTGGAGAACCCGCTGCTCAAACATCCTCGCAGCAAATATTTGGAACATCCGGCGACCTTCCTCCATGCGCTGCTCAACCGACAGGGCGTCCTATCCGCGATATTAGCAACCCTTCTCATCCAAGTAGAGGCAAAGAAGCAAGGTGGCAAATGGAAAAGTTGTAACCGCCCTACCTCTTCTTCCTCCTGGCTGTCGTATTCGCCGTCCTCCTCGTCATCGTACTCATCTTCATCATCTTCATAGTCATCCTCATCAGGAGGCGAAGCGTGGTCATGGGCGTAGCGGTCTCCATTGGCATGGCCGTAACCACGCTCAGAATGCTCTCTGACGTCGATCTCTCGGGCCATGCGTCGCTCGGCCAGATTTTCCATCATCTCGATGAACTTCCTACCGTCATTCTTGAGCAGATCATCGGCTACAGTCAGGATTCCGCCTAGAGAAGATGAGCCATAAGCGTTATTGCCAGTCCCTGTAGAGGGAGAACTCTGTAAAAATGATGGAAGAATGGGAAGTCTGTCCCTACCCTGCACAGTCAGGCTATTCCCGAAGAGTTGGAACTGGCTCTCGTAGTCTCCTCGGTGTGACCGTTCTGAAGGCTCCACATCTTCTTCGCTGTAATCGTCGTCATCTTCATCGCTGTATTCAAGACTTCCATCCACACTGCCCTCTTGTCCCTCGACGTGCTCGTGGTCAGCTCCATCTAGGCCATCTTCCTCCTCTTCATCCTCGTCATCCGTTACGTGCTCCACAATTCGACCTTGGTACGGCTGAGCATTGGAATACCGGGAGGGAAGACCGCGCCGCCGCACCGCACCTATTGCTCCAAATGGATGCCGAGGCTGCAGCATGGGAGGCCCCTCACCCTTAGGGTGATTTGCGTACTGCTCGAGCTCTTGATAGTAAGCATCATACAGCCCCTCTAGTTCCTCCTCAATGGCAGTTCGCTTCCTCCCGCATACGGTGCAGCTGCACGTGTGTCTCTGCTGCTCCTTCATCTTCCTGAGAACCGCATCCTTCTCGACTTTCACGAGATCCTTGCGATCGTTTTCGGTAAGATCCATCCAGAACGCTTTGATGCGCTCGCGTTCCTGCGCAGTGCTAGTATCCCATATGCCCTTTCCCCAACTTGTCGATTGGCTTTGATGCGGATGAGATCGTCGAGAAACATCGCCCCAAAATACGTCTGAGTGCTTTGCTGCCGGAGGATCAGTCCCCGTCGACGCGTTGCCCTTTTTCTTCTTCTTTTTGGACTTTTTCGACTTGTTGGATGACTCCTGCGCAGACCCATTTTGTAAGGATTGTTGTTGCTGGCCATATGAGCCCCGGCCAGCATCTTGCTCATCATCCTCGTCTTCGTCGTCCTGTTGGGTGTCTGCCAATCGACGATCGTGTGAACCGAGAGCGCTCGACGTCCCATTCACTGCTTGGCCAGCCTGCGCCTGTTGCTCGGCGGCGGCCTTCAAGGCGGCCTTTGCGCGTCGCTTCTGCTTCTTTCGGTTTACGCCCGGAGCGGGTGGGGGAAGGGTCGCTGACGCCGAGGTCGGAGAGGGCTGGGAGGAGTCGGTTGACTGGCTTGCTTTTGGGACTGTTATGAACTTTGATCCATCCTTGTTTATGTATTTTGCTGTATTCTTTGATGCGGGGGAAGGAGGGGCATCTGCGGGTGCCGGCGCAGGCGGGGGATTCCGGTTGCCCTTCATGATGAGGGTTGCATGTAGTTGTGATGGTTGCAGGACGTCGCTGCAGGGCCCGATCGCACAAGAACTACCTAGAGATGACAGCACAGGTAAGCGGGTGTCGCGAAGGAGGCAGGTTCAAGGGATATGGTGGGAGATAGTGTTTCAAGGTCAACCGATGCGGCGCGGAGGGGTACAGTTGGTAAGTGGCAGTAGGAGCGTCGGCCCAGGGACTAGCAAACAGCGACGACACTAGGGAGAGTAGAAGAGCGAGACTAGGAGGAAAAGAACACGCTGACTTCACACTTGGTGGGACTCGAAGCTTGCTAGTAGTGGCATGGGTGGTTTTGGAGAAGAAGAGTGATTTGTTTGTTGGATTCGAATTCAGATGGAGATATAAACCCCCCGTGGAGTCAATGGCCGCATTGCTAAGTTGGGCTTTGGCAGGACTGAGAGTGAAGGGAGAGCGGCGTGCAATGGCAGGGTTGGTGAGGGTTAATTGGCGGAGGGGTTCGGACTACTACTCACTCTCTGAATGTCTCCCCAAGTCAGTCGAGGCCAGAAAGTCGGCAATGGGCGCAGAGGGGGTCGTCGAATCACGGAAAAGGGCAACCGGTTGTCGTGATTCTGAGATCGGTATATGATGCGGGCCGAGGGACGTCGTGCGATTCGAAGCTCCGAATTCACCAAGGATACCTCAGGCTGGAAAGTAGTGAGGTTCGGTGCAGTGTTCAAGGTGCTGCTAGATTTGTGGTCCCGGCCTTGCAGTGAGCAACCACCACCGCACACATGCTTTCACCACTGCGGGCATTGGGCGGGTCATTGACCAAGCAATGACCCTTTCCAATTGGTCAGCCGCAGTGAATGGGCCACACACGTGACTCAGCCTCGTACCTGCCCTGGAAATCCGGAGACTGGTACCCCTGCAATTACGCTACTTTCCACTCCAGCAGGTTCCACTTTTGGAGGTTGGCACCTCGTTCGTTCGTCACAGGCTCTCACTTTCACTTTCACAACACTTTGCACTTTCCCACTTCAGCCGCCAGGTTCAACTTTTCCAGATATTAACAGGATCGCGTTTTTGTTTTATTTGACTATCTGGCAAAGATTCTTATGGCAGATGCCAGCCGCATATTTAAAGTAGAAACATCGCACCTTCATCATGGTTAAATACCGTCACTACTGGGCCTGAGGAATGGGAACAATCGCATTTGGCGCTGAATTGCGTGTGTTTATTTTATATAAGCTTGATGAGCACATGGTTTGTGGCTTGCCTCACATGTCTTCATGTCTTGTCTTGATGGATACAGGGGAGGACAGAAGGGAGCTGTATCCGTTCCTGGGAATTGCGGAGTCTCGCTCCCCCTTTTCTGTCTGATCGCCCTACCAAGGTAATTCCGGGTCCTGTGGCCCTCGATGAGTGACAGCGCCCACCTGACGATGAGATGATCTAGATAACCGGCTGCCGCACTCCCGGTGTTTCGGTACCGGATGAGCAGCTAGAACTCTTGGCTGTCTCCCCGGGATGCAAGACCCTCTCGGCCACAGATGTCGTTTTAATCAATGGGCACTTGCACAACTCCACCACGACCAACTTTGTTACTCTGAATACGGTGTCTGAATCCCAATCAAGGGTCCAGCTCCGCCAAGGTCACAACCCGAGATGAAGAATCGCGCGTTGGAGGCCGTATCGCTCTGCACAGCCTCACTTTTTTGTCCGCCCCAGAAGTCCAGGTAAACACAAACAACGGCGATCGGCCTATCAGATGGCCCATGGCTGTCTTGTCCAACGTAAGAAAAAAATCCTCCCTCCTCCAGTGTTCCAGATTGGTGGCCACGGGTTCTTTAAACCGTTCGGATGAAATCCAAAATGGGACCTAGAGGTCCCCAAAAAAAAGTGTCTTTTCGCAAAGTGACGCAGTGACGAATCTACGATAAGTGGGCTTTCCTCAGGTGGGGAAGGATGTGCTTCAGAAGCTACTGAACAGGGGCGCTGTTGGTCCGGGTTAGCGGTCTCGTTAGCGTTAGGTAATCAGGCTTCAAGCCGCTATCAACCCATTGTTTCCCCTCGAAATTTCCTGGGGGCACAGCTTCCATGCTTCCATGCCTCCATGCATCAAGGTCATCCATAGTTTGTCGGCCTCTCTCGAAATTCCTCAAGGTTACTGTGCTCCCGGCCTGGTGATTTCTGACCACAACTGAACGATTTACGACCCCGCGCCCTGCCAATTCCTTTCTCCCAGGTCCTTTTACAAAGTTCCATCCACCGCCTATCGTCTAAAGAGTTCCGTCTTAGCGATCCAGAACCTCCAGACTTGCCGACCATGGCGACAGAGCAAGGAGCACGGGGAGAGGCCGTCGCCATCCGACGGTATGCATCCATACGAGACCCTCAATGCTCTGCCAGATGTTGCAGTTATTGACTTGGGACTGCAGAAAGCTTGTGATCATTGGCGATGGTGCTTGCGGCAAGACGAGTTTGCTTAGTGTGTTTACTCTTGGATTCTTCCCTACCGTGAGTTCTCCCGTCCCCCAACAGCAATTGTGTTTGATATTCTCTCGGCGCATTATTTCCATGCTTTCCAGAACATCTTGCTAATCTTCTTCTTCTTCTTCATATAGCACTATGTGAGTTGAATCATTCTCAATGGCGACTCTTACCGCCTTTATCAACCGACTCGCCGACAGATCGACCGAACACCAGCATATCCTCCCAACTTCCGACCCGACCGCCTTTTACAACCGTGGTCTTCCCTGACCGCTAACTAACAGATTTGCTTTCACAGATCCCCACCGTCTTTGAGAACTATGTGACAGACTGCAAGGTGGATGGTAAATCGGTACAGCTTGCACTATGGGACACAGCCGGCCAGGAGGACTATGAGCGTTTACGGCCGCTCGCATACTCCAAGGCCCACGTCATTCTTATCGGCTTCTCAATCGATACTCCCGATTCCTTAGATAATGTCAAGCACAAGGTAGGTAGTCTTCTTTTTCCCTCATTTCTTCTGTTCATCTGTGCCCTCCTCCTTCCGAGACGACCAGCCACGCAAACCCCCATGCTGCAAGACACACACACACCATGTTGCATCTACGTCACCCCGTCCTGGTGCGACCTTTGTACCACCCCGCAATCTCTTGGTCAAGGGGAGGATCGGGGCCGAGTGTGGGGGCTCAGGGATTGGGGAATTGGGAAATCCGGAATGTGTACTAACCCTTGAATAGTGGTTTGTAGAAGCACAGGAGCGATGCCCAGATGTTCCAATCATCCTTGTTGGCCTCAAGAAGGATCTCCGCGACGACCCCGTCGCAATAGAGGAGATGCGTAAGCGATCACAGCGGTTCATTACGACGGCAGAAGGCGAGCATGTTGCTAAGGAGATCGGTGCACGCAAGTACCTCGAGTGTTCCAGCTTGACGGGTGAGGGTGTCGACGACGTCTTTGAGGCAGCCACGAGGGCATCGCTGGTCATGTTCGAAAGTGAGCGGAACGGGTGCTGCGTTATTCTATAAGCGTAGCAACATAACCGCACAGCACGGCCTAATAATCACCACCTTCGCACACTCACTCATTCTGTCTGAGGAAATGGGTGAGAGTTTAAAGTCGTTGCCGCATTCATCTGAAGCTCACTCGTCAATGGCGGAGGTAACGGGCAGAGAGATGAAGTCATCACTTGAACACTCTCATAACCAGTTTGTCTATTTGAGGTAACGGCACAAGAGACGGCGAGGTCGTTACTTGAGATCAAACTATCCAGGATCACAGCAAAAAGGAGTACGAAGAGTTGTCATCCGCTGTTTACGACCAGTTGAACAACAAGACGACTTTAATGATGATTTTTACTCCTACATATGAGTGGGAAACTTTGCCCCATCACACCGACTCATTTCGAATCAAACCGAAAGCGAAGCGAAACAATGCGATTTTTGTCTCAAATTATGGAAGACACACGAAAAGCCCTCGAAGGGAGGTACCAAAGGGGGGTGTTTTGGTGTCATCAAATTTTGAATGTTGTTGTGTATTAATAATGATATAGAGTTTTTCTTCCCTTTTCTTTTTTTTTTCATCGGGGTGG
The DNA here is from genome assembly GCA_033725935.1 of Cladorrhinum sp. PSN259. NCBI lineage: Eukaryota > Fungi > Ascomycota > Sordariomycetes > Sordariales > Podosporaceae > Cladorrhinum > Cladorrhinum sp. PSN259. The sequence goes on from MU867134.1 coordinate 41,487, forward strand.
CAGGATGGGCTGGCAAAGGGAAATCTGGAATGGATTTGAAATGGTCACAAATGGATGGACAAACACACATTGCATTTTTTTGCGCTTTGGTCTGGAAGGAGTTTTTCTTAATGAGCCATATTCGAGTTGAGAGACAGAGAGAGACAGAGGGAGACATCAGAGAGAATGACGAAGAAGAAGAGAACAATATGATGGAAGATTGATTGCAGTTTATATTCAGCAGGATGTTGTTTGTCTTTTTTACTCTTTTTATTAATTTGACTGTTAAGGATGCTCTCGAGACGAAGGAGCGAGTCTCGCATTGTGAGTCGGTGTGAGAGTGAGTCTGACTTTTGACGCGGTCATTTGTTGTTAGCTTGCCATTCTCGTGTTAGTTTTGTAGTGTCGTATTGGTTGTTTTTTCTGATGGAAAAAGTAAAAGTGTGCTTTTAGTTATCTTGACATCAAAGTAACAATTGCGACCTTTTTTTTTTATCATGCTTTATGTGACTTGCTTCTTTTACGCACTTTTGTCTGTCTCCTTTTCGCTCGCTTCATTATATCCTTGCTAGTATGCAACTTAAGAAAGTTCGATTCAGTATCATAATATCCTCGAGGCATCCTGGTTGAAGTAACCCCTGATTCTAATATCTAGTGTAGTTACCCCATTTCTCTCTGCCATATCACTTCTTTAAAGTATCCTCCATCTGTGAATCATTCCTCATACTTGTTTTCTTCTACATTTCTTCATGATCAACCGTTCAGTTCCATCGAAGCTTAGCTTCCCAACCTCGCACGTACCGTCGGTGACCTACTCGAACCGTTCTCCAGACACAGACAATCACATACGACCATACCCTCAAGAAAACTCGGCATCCCGTCCGCTCTGCCCTAGATAAGCTTGAAGAGGGCCGGATCAGTACTCAGGTGGGTGACCACTGGGGAATCCCCGGTGTTGTATGTTTTTTTTGGGTAAGGGGGGTTTTTTTTTGTCGCTTAATATCTTTTTGACTCCATCGTGAAATTCTTTCGCAGAACATCATCCGAGTTCCCACCCCACACCACCCCCTTTTATATATATATTTACTTTTCATTAACTTTTCACATCTCTTTTTTGTCTTTCTCTCAATCAACGTAAACAAAAACAAGGATATACTAAACGAAAATAACCCATCCTAATAAACGAGAATTCTTACTTGTGTAAGATGCGGGATTTAAACTACCAACCAAGCCAAGCAAGCCATGCATGCGTTACATACATACATGGAAGGCTTCGGAGCAGGGGAAGGGCAATAAAAGCCAAAAAACAAAAAAAAAAAAAAAAAAAAAAAAAACCCCCATGTGTGTCATAGGAAGGAGTATTTAAATGCGTACATGTAAAATCATAATTTTACAGGTTTACTACGGTGGTGCGTTCACGGCATTACGTAGCTTGCGCCATGTAAATAACATTGGCCCGCCGGTATGTCTTGCAACTCCTCGTTTCTTATGTAAACCGCGTGTGCCATGTTTAGTTGAGAACCTTGCCATGAGATGAAGTGGTGAGGTTAGAAAGCCATGCTCAAAAATCCCAGGACAGGGCACTTGCAAGGAAAAAGGCAGTCCAAGTTTGGTGACATTAGTCTTAAGAGAGCCTTCGTTCAGGCAAAGTAGAACACCAAAAAAATAGAGGGTCAAAAAAGTCAGAATCACTCAAATACTGCAACTGTTTGGTCAAAAACCGCGGGCTTCCATTCTCTAGCCCAACTCCATTTTCTGTGGGCGAGCATCCTGCTGCTGCCTATGATACAAAAAATATGTTGTTACATTTATATACTCCTCCCCTTTCAGTCTGGGTATTTCCACTGACATTCGTCCTTCATCTCCATGCTGTAAATATTGGAACCCTTTATCGTTCTATCCTTCGATATCCATCGACTGAGCTGGGAACAAGACCTCAAAGGCAATCGGTCCATAAAACTCTGACTCCTCCCCATGGTCTATCCTTCAATTCCCTCGTTCCTATGAGTTCAAACGAGGTCCCTCCTGTTGATTCATCTTTCCATAATCCATATCTCATCCATCTTTCCTTGATTCTTCAATTTCACCTTCTTTCCTCCGTTTTGCTTTCCGCCTTCCAGTCGTGGTTCCATGCCACTCTAGGCGGGGTATCGACCTGTGCCCTGGCGTACTCAATTGGAACGCCCTTCAATCCATAAGTGCCCTTCTTCTCCATCGCGATTCTGAAAAGGTACCCCTGCTCACGAGAGCCAGGACCGGAAGTCAATCTCAACTCCTCACACGCCCGGTTCATACTCTGATACTGTCTCATCCAGTTGCGCTCGCGTGCCTCCCGCTCCTTGCGACGGAACATCAACCAAGCGCGGTGGATGGTCCAGTGACGAAGATATCTGTTGCGAGCCATGCGAAGAGGGGCAGGGATGCGCTTGGGGTTGAGAACAGCGAGGTGGCGCATGAGGTTGATCATCTTGGGGTCACGTGGCTCATCACCGCGACGCTGGGATTTACGGGCAGGCGCACCACCCTTGGCGCCTGGCTTGTTGCCGCTGCTTGCTTTTTGGGGACCACCGGCGCCCTTGAGGGCAATGGGGGTAGTTGAGAGAGCGCGAATGCATTGTTGTGATGGGTTGAGGGCGGCGGGGGTTGTGGATGGGCGGAGGAGGAGGCCCCGGAGCGACTGGAAGAAGGACATGTTGTATGTTGTACACAGCGTGGCGGCGTTTCTTGACAGACTCAGAACCATTTAACGCTGTCCTTATCGGCAGAACGACGGCGGTAGTGTTGTGCAGCGGATTTGGTGCTTCTCCTTGTCGTTGGGTTCTTCGGCACGGCCACTCTCTTGTCGCCAATTCTCGATCGTTTGTGCTCAATTGGCCGCTTTCTGCTGTTGATGGGCGAGAGGGGTGCACGAGGAGACGAGGGGGAATTCGTCGGGGAAGGTGTCGGGAGGGTACCGGCGACGACGATGCAGTCGAGGATCTTCTCGCTATTAGGCCTCGGGCTCTTCGGGCGGGAGTTTTGGCGAGTGGTGGTGGTGGGAGGAGTGCTGGCTCGTTGTGGAGGAGCTAAAGCTTGTTCGCAGTATGTTCGATGAAAAGTTGAGCCGACAAGTGGGTCTGAGAACAGCAGGAGCTTGCTGAGCGCTGATTGGCCCCCACTGTTGGGATCGCTGCCGCTAGCTGCCGTCTGCTGATGGGATGACGGGGATGACGGGGATTGCCGAGTTTCAGCAACTACCACAACCTCAACTCCATATTTGTCGCGCTCCGTAAAAGAATACACCAACGTCCGCCTGCGATCAGCCGCACAATCAGAGATGATGTTAGCAAACCCTTCCTGCTCCATGCGGTCGGCGTGAAATCGAAGGAGATGGATGAAGTGCGCGTTGGTCACCATTTCGAGTAGCGTGATGAGCGACTCCCACGATGGCCTCTGTTCCTCGGGATTCTTGACGGCGGAGAGTCGAATCGGTTCGAATCGTCGCAGTGTCCAGATATACCATGCGGTCTCTGCATATTGCCGGATGGTAGACTCGTCAGGGGCTCCAGGGATTGCTGGGCGAAACACTTGAGACGCACACTCGCCGACGAGCCAGGTGATGTCGTCTTGGACGATCCGGCCTTCCCTCCATCTGAGCGGAGTTGGGCTATCGGAAGGAATGCCCAGGGCGCCGAGGACGTTGTGGATGAAGGCCACCATGACCTGTGTTGTGAAGTGTTGGTCATACTCTTGGTGTGTGTGAGGAATCTGCCCCTCGTAGGCGAGGCAGTCCCGGAAGGGGGCTTTCTTTGGGTCCTTGACCAGGCGGAAGACGTGGTGGCCCGGTTCGTGGCCAAGGAACGGAAGTCTGGCCGGCAGCGAGATTGGGACTCGGACCTTTAAGTCGTGTCCCCCCGACGACTTGGTGACGACCCCGAGCGTCGCAACACCCGGATACCGTGCCGGAGCGGCAGGGGGCGACCCGGGGACGACGGCAACCAAGCCGGGCACGGCAGCAGCGCTCGAGGCAGCGTTGCCGAAAGCTAACCGGGCACACCTCATTTTGCTGTTGTTATTGCTGCTGGTGTTGTGGCTGTTGCTCTTGTCGTTGTTGTTATTGTGGTGGTGGTGGTGGCAAGGGTTTCAAGATGAAAGATATTTCAACTAATCTCGACGGTGCTCAACGATGAAGCTCTTCGATGACGGTTGATGAACTTGAAAACTCTTGGATACAAAAAGAAATCGAGCAGATGGTACTAGGTACATTAAGCCGGGAAGATATGCTTATCTGATGCCTTATGTTGGGATGCAAGGTTTTTTGGGATAGCTGACTCGACCCGTGTCCGATACTTTTTCATCCAAAGTTCTCAGAGTCTAATTCTATTTTCCCCTATTGTTCTCTTCCTCTTGTGAAAAGCTTGCCGTCGCTGTGGCGTTTTGATTGAGCAGAGTTTAAAAGTTATCACTGCAGCAGACGCTCACCATTACAGAGTGTGTCTAAAGTAATGTTAAATATCCCACCCATATTTTTGGAAACCGCATTACCATTGATATATCCTAGATGACTGCAATCTGCTTAGAACTTGATACAGAAAAACCTGCAGAGACCATTCCCCCAACTCTATCAAAGAAAGATAACTATCCAAAGTCAATCATGTTGTAAAGCCGGGTGTGGCGTTTTGGAGTTTGACACATGAATTGCCTCCGAGTCTATCTCTCCAGAAAACACCCATATTGCTACCCTGTCGCCTCAAAGCCTTGATTTGCTTGTGAGCCACGTCTCAGTCCCAGTCATGTAGTGCAATCATGTTCCATTGGCTTAGTGTATTGCCTCGATTGCGTAAACTGATAAGCCCAAATTCAATGTCCATCTCAACGTCATGACTCCATGGAATTTGCAGGTTGGCAGGTTTGATTGAAAGACCTTGCTCATACAAGTTTACAACCAAGCGGTGTTGATTGGTGCTGTCAGTACCGTACATATATACCTCTGAGGCACGTCACGGTGCTAAGCATCAATGATCAATTACTTTGGGATGCTGCCACGAGTCAAGTCTTTCCAAGTATGAATGGCCAGAGGGAGCTAGGTGTTATTGGACAATCTTGCGTGGTTCCCGCAGCTTCCTCGACTCGAGTGGGAAGTCGCCTGCCCGAGGCCCCAAGTTCAACTTGAAGTCGTGTCAATAGTCTAAACGCCAAACAAGGAAAGCCACACCGCATCTCGGTCCAGAGCCTACCCCTGCAAACCCTGGTAGCTCACACCGGGACCTTCCGAGCTGGTTGCCACTAGATCCACGCCTTCCCCCGCATAGGAACCTGGTACTCCCAACTTCCTCTGCAAGACTGCGGACCGGTCAGCCCTGATACCTACCTATCTCGAGGATAGGTGGTATGCTCGGCGCCGTGACCCACGCAAGAGCGAGACTCTCAGAGAAAGGGAACCAGGCATGGAAGTAGTAGTGGAAAGAACTTCTTGTGCAAAATCATCGTCAAAATCACGCCGACGAATATCAATTTCAGGCTGCAAAGAAGGTCAAGAACACCTGAATATTATTGTTAAAAACATGTTTCGATTCTTCTTGAGTTCAAGTTATTGAATTTTCTGGTGATGATATCAGGAACACCGGTGGGTTATGACATCCACCTGTTTTTCTCTGCTTAATGTCTATATAGCCCGTTTAATCCCCCAATTTACTTGTTTTCAAGCCTGTTTAGCTCGTTTTTTCAACGTGTTTGATTCATTTTTATGCCTGCTGAACTTTGTTTTATTTATGTTTTGCTCTTGCTGAGACGTTCCCAAGCCCCTTTCCATGTATAGTTGGCATCCATCCCAACCTGCACAAGTAATTACTTCCCCCGTGTGCCCAGATACTCGCCACCGGCAAGACTTGACTTCCAGTCCAGAAGGCATGGTGGAATCGTATGTGACTTCTCCTGGTTGAAATGAGTACCTTCTTTAAATCCATCACCACGAGGCACCATATTGGAAGGCTGGATTGGGTGGCTTGGAGTCTGAAGGTCAAGAAAATTTCGACTCCCACTCTCTCTGTCTCGCAAACATCATCCACTGGCAGTTCTTGGTCTTCAACTACGCACTCAATTTTGGACTGTTATTATCTTGCATTACTGGTACCGAGATCCCATCACTACCCACGGCAGTCTTTCTTCTTTGGATATTACTAAAATGACAATCGACTTGTTTAATCTCGTATTTACCCTCGTGCTCGGGACCTTGTTTCTGGGAGTCCTTTGCACCTTCCTCAAGACAGAGGGTACCTCTTCTGCGCTATTAGAGCGCTGGCCGTACGATATTCGACACCTGCAGATAACCCTAATTCTTTTTTATTTTGGTCTTGCCCTGCTCAATCTACCCACGAGTCCCTGCCTCAGTCTCTTCATCGCCATCACATTCTGCAAAGGGCAAATCGACATCAGAAACCAGGAGACCGCACGACACCAGTTCCACGAGACGCACATTGTTTCTGTGCAAGGGGACGTCCATTCTCTGGAGGGCCGCATCGATGAGCTGAATCTCCGGTTGCAAGAGGCGGAACTCACACAGGCAGAGCACTCAGCCCACCTTGGAGTAATACAGCAAGAGAGCCCTGGAAAGTCTCATCGAAGTCGGAGTCTATCACACTCGCAGTCGTTTGAAACTAGACTTAAACACTTGGAGAAGGTCGTCGAGGACATACTCGCCCGCCGCCGAGAGAAACACAAAAGGCTAGATATAGAGTGCCCGTTGCCCAGGTCGAGCGACAGCAGCGACTCGGATCTACCTCAGATCAAGCTAAAAAAAGACAAGGCAGCCGTTACGAAATCTGAAAAGAAGAAGCCCATCTCTGATACCCAATTCGAGCTCGAAGCCCCTAAACCTCAGAAGGAGAAGCTTGGTCCTGACCTTGAGGAAATCTCAGAGAAGAAGTCCAACACAGGAGTGGAGGAAGCCAAGCTAAACACGAAGAAACCCATAAACTATTCGGCCATCGACCCGGACCACGACTTTTAGACTCGTATTGAGTGCATAAACTATTGGCAAACATTCTGTACAAACGCCTCCACCGACTTACACAATGCAGCAGGAGAATCTCGTCGTCTTCTTCACTTGGATGCTTCCCAGCTTGGTGTTTGGTCTCGCGGCCATCACCTACTACCTGGCCAGAGCGCCTCACCACATCCCTACCATCCTGGGCTTGATGCGTACCATGGTTCGAGCTTCCAATATGGACCTGTTTGATTTCGTTGGTCAAATCGTCCACTCTCCTGCTCGGATGCTCGTCCTAATTCTACTCCTAAGTATCTTTACCGACATTTGGCTCACTGCTGTGGGCAATGAGATTAGGCGGAAGCTTGTTCGTCGCCTTGTTGGGTATTGGAACAGACTGGGCAACAACTGGGTGAATCGAATTCGGAATCGGAAGGTCCGTAAAATCGTGAGGAAGATGTGGGTTGCTGGAGCAAGACTCCTTAGAGTGGTCTTGGAGTTTGGAGAGAACTTTGCTCGGGGGATGATTCGGTATCGGATGATGGTGAGACACCATGATCGAGATGTCATTGTGCCCTGGAATCAGGCTAGGTATGGTGTTTTGAATGGAGTGGAGTTGCAACAGATTGATGTTGGGCGGTTGCGTTGAGCACTCAACATACTATGGTCACTGACATGGAGGAGGTTATCAGCTTGGTGAGGATGGTTTTTTCTTTTCTTTACTTTTCTTTTCTTTTTTTTTTCTTTTTTTCTTTTTTCTTTTTTTCGTTTCTTCTTTTCTTTTTGAAGCGTTATTGTTATGGCTGATGGGATCAAGAGTATGACGGCGATGGAAGTTGAAAGGTCGGGATGCCGGTGATACGGATACTATTTCTTGCATGGAGTATGTTTATAACGATGGACGGATTTGTCTTTGCTTTGCCTCGGGGGCGTACTCGGTATACATATCATGTCAGCGAATGGGGATGAATGATGATTTGCCTGGAAGGTTTTCTTTTATTCGAATGTTGCTATTATCATGGGGACGGAGTTTGGGATCAAAAGGCGGAAAATGGAAACCCGGGGGGAAAACATGGAAAACAGAAGAGGACAAAAAACACACATGGAGTAACTGTAGCGGTAATTCTCGAGTAAGGATTCTGAGCAGACGTTCTACGGAACAGCGGATTTTGGGACTTTTGTGCTGGCTTTGCCCTGTCGGCACTGAATGTACAATGGTACATACACGTATAGTTAAGAAAACAATTTTGCACTACTTGTTGAGTCTTCCGTGCTTGTCGTTGTCGTCCGCGGTAATGCAGAGGAGGGTGTGGGTGTCTGTAATGATTTGTTTTAGGTTCGAACCTCTCGGCTGTTCGGATTACCTGAGCCAGGCTATTTCATCCTATCGCTTCAGTGTGGCCGTGATAGGTATACTTTGGCGTTTTTGTGACTGCAATGCCTTGCTTCCTGTTTCGGTAATTCTGAGGGTATACCCACCTGGCCTCAACATCAGTTGCGATGTCAGTTGGCAGGAAATATCAATAGTGACCACAGCTTCATTCTTAAATCATTTATCGTACTTTCTATTTTTTTTTAACTCTTGATTTTCTGCTTCTTCTCATCTGTTGCCCTGCAACTGATTTTTGAAGTTGAATATCGTCCCTAGCCAGCCCTAAATATGCTCCCTTCGAGCGCCAGGCCACGGGGATGCGTCGAGGCACTCACCCCACGGAGCTTACAAGCGCTACGTAGGTACTCCCTTTGCCATAATCATGAGTTGTTCCTTTCATTGGTTATGATCGCCTTGCCATGGTCGAACCAGGCCAACAGTGAGCACCCGGATTAAAGCAGTAGAATGAATGCTGTGGATTTGTAGGAAAATAACAACAGCAGCTTGCTTGCTCTATTTCCTGGGCCTTGACCTATCCCGCCACTTTATTTTGATCCGATTGAAATCATTTCTCTACGTTAAACTGCAAATTATCGCAAGATTTTTAACATGAACAATAATTGATAAACTGGAAACCAGTATATTCCGCGCCCTCCCAATGGAGATCACTTTCCTTGTTAATGCTGCAATCTAGTAATTCTGTAATTTCCCAATCCTGAGAGTCATTCCCGGCACTGAATCTCATCAAATGATACATACCCAAAGGCAAGATGGCCGAGCGGTCTAAGGCGCTGTGTTCAGGAAATTTCTTCCCACAGGATTTCTTGTGACAAAATTATCTCATTTCGCAGTCCGAAAGGGCGTGGGTTCGAATCCCACTCTTGTCATAATCTTTTGCTGGTTTTTTTTGGGACTGTGTATGTAAATGTGGGATGTCAGCTTCAGCTTTGCAGTTTTCATATACATATTTTTTATACAGAAATGATTTTTTTTCTTTGATGTTGAAGTGGGGTTGGCATTGGCACTTGGGATTGCTGTGTTTTTTTGGGACTGACGACAATCAGGAATATAAAATAATTTGGGGTCTTCTCCTGTTCAGTTGTTGAGCAGTTCTGGTTACAAAAGACTTTACGTCTGTACAGCTGGGGGATTCAGCGATGAAATTGATGAGAGGAATTCGGTCTCTTTGGTTATGTTGGGAGCATAATGTAAGGTTGTACAGCATGCCGTATGAATTGCGGTTATTTTGTTGCTTCTCCTGTTAATCCCCATTGCTGAAGCCCTTTTCTTGACTTTTTACAGGTTCCCCAAACATGTTCAGCCATCTGTTACCTTGCTCAAGAGGAGCACATCACATACATATGTCAGGCCTAAGTGATGTTGAAATCTGCTCAGTTCCGAACAAATGAACCTGGCAAGCTGGAAAGAAGCTAGGATGTTGATCTAAGCTTTAAGAGCTTGATGCAAAGACACAGAATTGAACTCACTCTTGCAAAGATGAACCATGAAAGCTTGGAGACTGTTCCTCTTGGCATTAGACATGTCCAATCACACCTCAGTATTATCAAAACCTCGGCCCGCTCCCCACATTCCCCATGGGAAACTGTGGCGTCGCCAGTGCGAAACGATCCCTGTTAGCGGTCCTCGGCCGCAGTGGACGGTTCGCCCTCCAAACGCCCAGAAGGGCGCAATGCAGCATGCAGCCCAGTCCAAGGAAGCAATGACCTCGGGACGGGAAGGGGAGGAAAACACCGGCAATGCAACTCCAGGAATTTGTGTTTTCTCCTTCACATGTCTTTTTTTTTTTTTCCCTTCACAAAACATAAATGATGAATTCGTACATTCGGCATAACTGCAACGACGGCAGAAACTTCTGATAATTGGACATCTAATATTAATTATAGCAGCGCCACATACTGATTCCCCGCGAGACGCCGTTCACACACCAAAAGAAACAAACACCAAACAGAAGCAATGCCCGCCGACGACCGCCACGACTCGGCGCCGGACTTGCGCATCCTGGGCGACAGGATTACGCTTCAGCCTAGCGGGTTCGTCGAGTCCCAGGTACCAAGCGACACGGGCAAAGATGGACGCGAGGAGGCCCTGATGAAGAATATGGCCCGCTTCCGGTCGGAGCCGTTGCGGTATGTTCTTTTTCCCCTTTCCCTTTCTGCTTTCCACCACAAACACCACGACCGACTTTCTTCTGTGTGAAAAAAAGATGGCATCACCTCCCGACGGCTCCCTCCCCTCAGCAATCTCCTTCGTCCCCTCAACTGACCCAACATGGTCCAGATTCCTCCGCGAAGTATCCCTCTACGTCTCGGGAACAGGCTGGCGTGCCTACGACGATGTAATCGGTCAACCAATCTTTTACAAGGGCTTCTCCGACCACATCAAGGGGCTTGTAATGTCGGCCACTTTACTCCAGACAAAAATCTCCCAGTTGGCCGACATGCGACTCGCCATAGAGGAGAAGGAGGGGTTGCTTGGAAACAAAGACGACGAGAGCCACTTCGTGATAAAACGGGCGAAGCGACGCGCCGTGCTCGTGCAGAGCTTACAGGAGGTCGCGGAGCAGCTGACTGATAACATGATTTGCAAGTTTGAGAGCAAGACGTTTATCAGGGGTGCTTATTACATGGTTACGCAGCTGTTGCTGCGGGCTTACCACCAGGGTATACACGTGAGCAGCGAGGAGGTTTTGAGGCTGAGGAGGGTGGCGGAGGAGGCGGAGAGGAAGAAGCAGAGCATCATCTTCCTGCCTTGCCATCGGTCGCACGTTGATTACGTTGCGCATCAATTGCTGTGTTATCGGCTAGGGTTGGCGCTGCCTGTTATTGTCGCCGGAGATAACTTGAACTTTCCTCTGGTGGGGAGCTTCTTGCAGCATGCGGGGGCGATGTATATCCGGAGATCTTTTGGGGATGACCAGCTTTACGGCACGTTGGTGCAGGCTTATATTGATGTTTTGTTGCAGGGTGGGTATAATATGGCTTGTTTTATTGAAGGAGGCAGGTCGAGGACGGGCAAACTGTTGCCGCCCAAGTTTGGTATTCTGAGCTTTGTGTTGGACAGTTTGTTAAGTGGGAGAGTGGAGGATGCGGTTATTTGTCCCGTTTCGACGCAGTACGATAAGGTTATCGAGACGGAGGGTTACGTTACCGAGTTGCTTGGTGTGCCGAAGAAGAAGGAGAATTTGGCGGATTTCTTGTCTGGTGGATCGAGTGTGTTGTCGTTGAGGCTGGGTAGGGTTGATGTGAGGTTTCATGAGCCTTGGAGTTTGAGGGGCTATATCGATGAGCAGATCAATAGGTTGTCGAAGGTGCCTTCAGCGATTAACATTGACTGGAGGGATACGCAGAACCAAGTTGTCAGGCAGAAGCTGTTGAGGAGCTTGGGGTACAAGGTCTTGGCGGATATCAATGATGTGTCGGTTGTGATGCCGACTGCTCTGATTGGGACGGTATTGCTTACGCTCAGAGGCCGTGGAGTTGGGAGGGCAGAGTTGATCAGGAGAGTTGAGTGGCTGACTGACAGAGTCAAAGCAAAAGGAGGCAGAGTTGCACATTACGGGAACGCGCCATTGTCAGACGTTATCGAAAGGGGCTTGGAGGTGTTGGGCAAGGACTTGGTCGGCGTGGTAGAGGGCCTGGCTGAACCGACGTATTATGCGGTGGATCGGTTCCAACTCAGCTTTTACAGGAACATGACGATTCACTTGTTCATCAGTGAGGCATTGATTTGTGCGGCGCTTTATACCAAGGTCAAGCAAGGAGGTGGGCCGTCAATCCAGGATATCGACTTCGAGGAGCTGCATGACCAGGTATTGTTCCTGTCGTCACTTTTCAGGGGCGAGTTTATTTACTCTGGAGAGGGCTTGGCAGCGAACTTGGAGAAGACATTGGTTGGTTTGGAGAGGGATTCTGTAATCTTCATCGAGAGGGAAGAAGGCACAGGGAGGATTACGAAGGTTGGGTTGTCGGATAAGGAGAGAGCGGCTGGTCGGGAGAATTACGACTTTTACTGTTTCTTGATCTGGCCGTTTATCGAGGCTAGCTGGTTGGCTGCTGTTTCGTTGCTGGGGTTGACGCCTCCTCTGGGCCAGAAGGATGATATCTGGATCCAGGTGTCTAGGGCACAGGATGGCGCTCAGTTCGTAAGTCTTTCACTCTCTCACTTTTCTCCGTCATTCGGTGACTAATATGTGTTCGCAGCTCGGAAAAACCCTCTACCACCAAGGAGATCTCTCGTACTTTGAAGCAGTCAACAAGGAGACCATCAAGAATTCTTACCAACGATTCGAGGAAGAGGGCATCATCCAAGTCGTCAGATCCACCAAGAAGGACTCGAGAGTTCCTCCGCGGTTGAGAGTAGCCCCCGAATGGAGGCCAAGCAGGGATGAAATCACGGGCAACCTTTTTGCATCTGGTCGCCTGTGGGATTTCACGGAGAAGATCGCCAAGAGCAGGAGGGAAGGCAAGAACAGACGTGATGGTGCTACAGTCAGTACAAGGGTGGTGAAGCTTACAGATGAGTTGGGACAGAGGTTATGGGAGGAGGCTGTCAAGGGTGTCGACTTGGGGAAGAAGGGCAAAGGGAAAGGTGGCGTGGCGCCGGCTAGGTTGAGCAGTGAGGAGGAGAAGAGTTTGAGCAGGAGTGTCAAGGAGCAGAAGAGACGGAGGAAATTGGAGAATAGGGCTCATTTGTGAGTGAGGGGTTGATGAACGTGGGGGGGGACAGGACGGCTTGAAAGGGAACAGAAACCGGAACGTAAAGACAGAATGGACGGGAGGTTTGTACATATATACAATACAGGACATGTATAAAGAATTATAGGCGGCCATCGTATTAGAACGAATGAAGCGATCAAATGCAGATAACTCCTTGTATCTTCCTGTCCAGAGTAACGATAATTTGGAGATCAGAAATGGTCGAATGATATAAAGGAGATTTTGAACACACATCATGTCTTTGCTTGGAACTGTTGAGGCCAGCTGGCTGCAGGCAGGCCACGCCAGATGCCACTGCGGCGAAGCAAGCACCTTGTTTGGCCACAACCGACCATTGTTAATTAGCACCTGGCATCCAGAAGCTGAACTTGCCAACGAATCAGTAACAACCTACTGTACCACAGCCTTCAAACTTGGAACCACCCGACCTTTGGAACCCAAACATTGAGTTCAAGTCGTCCAGCATTTTCTTGGGTCAACATGGCCCATATCCCTTTTCTACAGCTGATCAGCTGGTTTATGGTTATTCTTTTTTCCCTGTTCTGGGAAACAGCGTCACGCAAGAAGAAGTCATTCAAGAGAACTAATAATTCTGATGTTGTTCTAGAACCAATCACTGCATTTATCCTTCATCATTCACTTCTGACAATGATTGGACGCCAACCGAGGGCGAGCACGTGAATCCGATGCCTGGAATCTGCCTTTCTCAGTTGCTTTCCAGCCTCACCTGCGGACCGGCCATCGGCCTTGATTTATCACTAATCCATCATCCTCGACAATGGACCCTGTCACGGCTATCGGACTAGTCTCGGGTATTTTGTCATTCATCACCTTTGGCGCCAAGCTTATTCAGGCCGCCGTCAAGGTACATCAGGCCTCTGACGGTACGATTGAGGAGAACCGCACGCGTCAAGAGGTGACTGAACATTTGAGAGCTCTATCGGACGACCTGATACCACCGAACAACTCCGAGTTTTCTGACAATGATCACGCCCTATGCCAACTAGCTAAAGAATGCCGCTCGCTGTCCGAGCAGCTGATTGAGCTACTTGAAAAGTGCAAGCCCAAAGATGGGTCAATGAGACAGAGCTTGTTGGCAGCACTGAAGAGCAAGACGCTGGAGAAGGACATCACAGATTTGGAGAAGCGACTAGGAAACTGCCGGGATCAGCTCGCATTTCACTTGCAGATTGTCACAAGGTACGAGATTACATACATCCCGTCTTTTATCTAGACATTACGCTGAGATGATATCACTAGCCGTCATACTGGTGTTGCCCTTGAAGAATTGACAGACTTGGTCCGATCGGACGCTGCAAAGTTTGATAACCTCCAGCGTTCCATTCGCCGTCTCGAGCGCCTTCAGGCTGAAGAAGTCAAGGCATGTCGCCTAAGCAAAGAGGCCCTGTCGCAGTTTAAGAACCTTTTGGCAATCCCGGACGATATATCAAATGTAATCGCGCAGCAGCGTGTTCTTGAGTGCTTGGCCTTCGAGGGCATGCGTAGACGGTTCGACTCAGTCGTCGACGCCCATGCCGAGACATTTCAGTGGCTGGTATATGGGGAAACTTCCGCAGAACAAGCAGAGAGACAAGACGCTTATGCCGAGACATTTCGGTGGCTATTATATGACGGAACATTCGCAGAAGCAGGGAGACAAAAAGCTCATGCGTTGTTCAAAAATTGGCTGAACTCGGAGGCTGGCATCTTTCACATCTCTGGAAAACTGGGTTCGGGCAAGTCAACGTTGATGAAATATTTGGGCGAACACGCTAAGAAGGATCTTGAAATTTGGGCTGGTGAGCAAGATGGCCCGTTTTTACGAAACAAGTTGGGCTAACCTTGGCTGAACAGGCACCCGGAAGCTTGTATTCGCCCAGTTTTTCTTTTGGCGGCCTGGGACAGAGCTGCAAAAGTCACTAGCGGGTCTTTATCGCTCGCTGCTTCACGATGTCCTGGAGAAATGTCCAGAACTCATACCCAAGATACTACCCTTTCACTGGAAAGAGGCGAACGCGATGCCCTGGCAAGTCCAGTCTGACAGGTTGAAGATAAATGAAAGCGAACTAGCACCGGCTTTGGGGCGTATTTTCAGTGGCGAAATCAAGGAGATATACGAATACCGTTTCTGCTTCTTCATCGACGGCCTTGATGAGTATGATGTGACGCCTCAGGCTAATCATCACGCCTTAGCAAATCTACTTATCGCCTGGGCAAAAGCTGGCTCCTCATCCGGTGGCATCAAGCTTTGTGTGTCTAGCCGTCCTGACAATGCTTTCATCGACATCTTCTCACAAGAACGGCGGCTCCACCTCCACGAACTTACCCGCATCGATATGAAGATGTATGTGAGAGCAAAGCTTCAGGGTATCTCCAACTTGGCGATCACTTGGTTGACGAGATTGCGTGGAAGGCGGATGGCGTCTTCCAGTGGGTTGCGGTTGTTGTCATGAATATGGGAGATGAAATCCAGAACAGGATGCCCGGGTTTAAGAGGGGCTCTCTTCGCGTGCATGACCTCCAAAAACGGCTGAAAACACTGCCCAAAGAGATCAATCAGCTGTACACAAAGATACTGGATTTGCTGCCAGAAAACGAGACAGCCCGCGCGTACCGCACCCTGGCGATGGTTTCCATGACAGCTCAACTCAATCTTCCACGCTTTTCTGCTGCAGCATATTCGTTCTTTGAACAATATGAATCAGACAGTGGTTTCATTTTGAGCCTGTGCGAATGCTTTTCGGAAGAAATAGATGACGAAATCTGCAACAAGTTGATCGACTCCGGCGAACGGGACCTCCACTGGCGGTGCAATGGCCTGCTCGAAACAAAGCCTGAAGAGGATTTTTTACCGACTCCGTTTTGTTTCGTCCAGTTCACTCACCGCTCTGTTCTTGACTTCCTGCACCAAAAGGATGTATGCCGAACAATGGAAGAACATCTCCAAGGGTTCAACACGTTGGACGCTATTTCACATATGCTTTTGGCTGATATTCGGATATTAGGTTCAGGGTGCAGCGTGGCTATATCTCAAGATGCAAGCATTTATCGGCTTCTTCAGGAGAGGCACCGTGCTGGCATTGACCCCTTGCCGTACACCTTTCTAGAGACATTTGATAAAAGCTATGTAACAGCGATGAGTAGGTCCGATAGTCTTTTTAACTTTGTTGATTCAAGCTGGTTGGGGCCCAAACAATATCGACTGAGAGGGCCGCACTACATCTGCTCGGCGGATGCTCTTGACACATCCACAGCCGTTTTAGATCGGAATTTTGAGCTAGATTGTACATTGTTTTGGAGCATCTGGGCCGACCCGGGGTTTTCTAGATACATTCTGTGGAAATTCAAAGGGGAGGGCAACCTCACAGACAATATAGAGAAGGTGGCTCTATTTGCATACACGATATTTGCTCGTCAGAGAGTTAGGACAGCGCAAGATTTTGACGCCGATTTCGCTGTGCTTGAATACCTGGTCGATAAGGGCCTCCTCGACCAGCCGACTCGACTTCGACCGGAGGGGCGCTTAATTTCTGGCAAAACGCCGGTCTTGACCATCTGGCAGCACTTTTTGCGCTTTGAATGGAAGTATCAGTATCCGGGTGAGACCAACGTCGTGTCGGAAGTCTGGGAACAATGTCGGGAAGAACCTCAGCGACTGAGTGATGAAGAACTCGATGCACGATTTGCCAAGGTAGTGGCTTGGTTTCTGCAGCATGGGGTGGACTCAACGTTCTTAACGGAGACGCAAATTTGTGGGCCTTACGGAGAAAATAGCCCCTCAAGAAGAATAAGCGTCCGATACCAGGAAACAAAGGATCTCAGTGAGAATTCCGAGGATTACGAGGACGAGTATTATGTTTTGAATGACTCCATGACGGGAAGAAGGGGGCGGTGTGACTGTTCGTCATTGGAAGACTGGATTCAAGATCTTCGAATAAGCACGGAAACGAAGGAAGACATCCTGAAGCTACTAAGGGAACGATCGACCAGCTCGGAACTTGTTACCCATGCTGCTACACCTGATTACTTGGGTATAGGCCGCCCTCTCTCCAGCTTGTCCATCTCGTTTGGGAGGACTTCTCAAGCGGGTAAGAAACCAATTCCACGCATCTACCTGTAATCCTCGCTAATTTCGAATCGAACAATTTAGTGCTCGCATTTCTCATTCTCTTGCTTGCCGTCTCGTTTTACAGGTTTTACTGGTAGCTTATTTCGCTCTTTATGCTCAGAGGTCGCGGTCAAAGTATACCGGGGGAGTCTACATAGGTACCTAGCTAGTAACTAGGGACTTTCATTATTGTGTTTATAACACTAGTATTTGCTCTCATCGAAGCATTTGGAACTGATAATTTCATGTCTCAAAAAGGTTGTAGCTTTCCACTTTTTCTTCTTCTTTTTTTTTTTTTTTTTTTTTTATACTTGGAATGCCTGATGCATGTATATTCCTTTGGAATTATTATTAAGAAATGAAAACCTCCAAAAAAATCCAACATAGGTAGGTAGGTAGATATGTTACGAGCCTTTTTTAGGAAATGATGGATAGGTATGTACATACATACATGTAAGTAGTTAGAAATAAGTCGTGATATATATGTATGTGTGGATGTGTACTGGATTTCTATTGATGGAGGAGGATGGATTTAATCAATCATATGTAAAACTGCTGGATGATAGTTCTTGGTAGGTGGTAGGAAAGGGAAATCACTTTGAAGGCAGGATGGGAGATGTGGATGTGCCTGAAAGAGGGAAACGCATAAAGGGGCGCGTGAGTAAAATTCAGTGACTTGGAAGAGGCGAGGTATAATTAGAGGTGGCTCATACCAAGACACACACTCTCTCGCTTGTGAGCGATAACACAAGATCAGAGACAAGAAAAGACAAGAAGAAAAGATAAAACCTGGTTCACGGTGGAGGACGCCTTGGGGGGATACGTAAGGGTGTGATTAAAGTTACACAGCGGCAGGGCGCCGAGACAGCCGAGACCATGCGAGACAAGAAGCACACGCAAGCAACCCCCTCCAAATCCTGTTTATATTTTTTTGGGCTTTCTTTCGTACATTTTCTCGGCTCTGCTTTACCGAAGAGTCAAAGTGATTCTAAAACACATCCCACAAACTAACTTTACCATCCTTGCTCCCCGCCGCGAGCCAGTGGGCGGTCTTTGCCTGGTGGATTCGTTTATCCCTGACTGTCATCTCGACGAGTTTTGGGATCGGTACCATCTCCTGGTTACTAGTGTCATTATATTTCTGGTTTTGGTTTTCGTTGCTTGATGCTGCTGCTGCTGTCGTGTCCTGCTGTTGCTGCTGTGAAGTAGAGGAAGGGGTGATGATCTCGGAAAAGGCAGCAGCGTAGCAGCCGACTTGGTGCCACTTGAGTACTGCGACTTCTTTGAGTGTCTTTACAGAGTAGACGCGGATTTTGGAGTCCCAGCCTGCTGTTGTAAAGATCAAATTGTCGGAGCGTATCCGGAGGGATTGTTGTCCTGCGTGTTTGGTGTTTATCTTTTTGAGGGGTTCTGTCTGAATCATACCAGACGAGGAAGGATTGGATGATGACGGCTGTGGGATAGGATGTCTGGCAATGACTGCGTCGGCTCCGGATGTGAGAAAGTAGTCCTTTGCAGGGGACACGTCGAGAGACAAGATTGGTTGAGTATGGCTTGTATTCTGGTACTTCACTACCCAGGTATTGTTTCTGGCGTCAAGTTGGGCTACAGCGCAGAGACCGTTCTCAAACCCAGCAATGAGCGTCAGGGTATCCCCTGATTGATGGAAAAGGGAGACGGCCATGACCATACCGTTTTTGCCTTCAGATACCTTGACGGTGTGTACCCTCTGCTGTGAGGGGAGGTGAAATATGTCGATCTGTAGGTCTTGTGAGCGAGCTGCTGCTGCAAGTTCATGGTACAGGGGTTGAGGATGGGTTGCTCACGGCTTCGGAAGCGAGGGTGTTGGGCACTGCTACTAGTATCTCTGATAAATCCGTTGATGCGGGGCAGTACGAAAATGAACAAAAGTTCATGGTATTGACCTCGAGCATGTGGAGGATCCATGGTTGGGGTCGTGGGGAGCCACATGGGTCGAGAGGAAGAGTGGTGCTGAGTTGGGCCTCATCGTCTTTTGCGAGTTTCCAGACTACGAGCTTGTTGTCTCTACCGTGACTACAATTGACAGAGTCAGCACTCTGTGTAATGTAGAGATAGATACAATAACCTACGTGATGATGCGATCGCTCCCCCATCCCGCGATTCCGAGGATGGCGTTGGTATGGGCTTGCCATACGGCTTTCGGTCTCATGATTGTCAAATCCCAGGCGACAACGAATCCCTCGGAATCGCCGGTGAAGAGACGCTCATTGTTGCGAGCGAAAGTAGTTGCATGAACTTGGGTCTTGTGGCCTCTGAGGATGGATTTCGGTTGAGCAGGCCGTGCATCACTTGAGGCCATCTTTTTATTTTCTGTGTGCACGGCTGACAGCTAATTTATAACTGGCTGGAAATTACCGAAAACAAGCAACAACACGTCGTTCAGAAAGAGACGGCGATCACACACCAAGATGGTGATGGGTTTGGCTCAAAAGCCGAAGTCTGCAGAGGATCCATGGATGATGGATTGTGGTTCGACTCGGCGCCACTGCG
The DNA here is from genome assembly GCA_033725935.1 of Cladorrhinum sp. PSN259. Classification (NCBI taxonomy): domain Eukaryota; kingdom Fungi; phylum Ascomycota; class Sordariomycetes; order Sordariales; family Podosporaceae; genus Cladorrhinum; species Cladorrhinum sp. PSN259. The sequence continues at coordinate 61,178 of MU867134.1, forward strand.
GGCACTTCCAGGTTGAGGGGCACGCTGCAGAATGCCATAGTGTGCCCTGTCCAGTGAGCGATCCGGAGCCATGCACGGGCAGGCAGACAGGATGGACGCCTTCTAGAAGAGAATAAGGGATACTTCCAGGTTCTCTTTTAGGAAAGCCCAGCGATCGTTGCTTCCCGTCTGAACTCAAAATTTCACTTTTTTTGGGGCTCAGGTCAATCAAATGCTGAAATCCTGGGGGATGTTCTCCGAGAACCCGACCCCACCAATTCTCCTCATTTTTGGCCTTTTCCATCTGTTCCTAGCTTCATCCTCTTCCCCTCAAAATGATCGACATGCGCGATTGCCGTGAAGAAAAAAAGAAAGAAAGAAAACAAAAATAGAACAATCTGCCGCTTCTATCGATGCTCGCTTGGTCATCTTTTGACGCCATCACCAATATTGACACCCTCCATCTTCAGACCAAGCCAATCTTGACCGCCGCGAATGGTTAGTCTCCGCGATCAACCCCGCAATCTACTCACGTTTGCCTTTGTTTCACCACGCACCGCTTACGCCGTTTCCTGATCTCTGACCAACCGGCGCACCCCCCGGAGACACTCTTGTCTCACCAGACTCCCCAGCGAAATCCCAGAGTGGGAGACCCGCCAGATTGGTCCCTTTGTGTTTGTTCAGTAGTTCAGTGAACCCTCGCTGTTCGGCACCTCTCCGGACCCCCTTGGCATCAATCAAGGGCTTGCTGCAACGTTCGCTTAAACATGCCCGTATCAACTTAGACATCATCAAAGCGTTCAAGAGATCGCCGACTAGGTACGTCGAAACATTCGCTCTCGGTTTACTGGTGGGACAGCGACCAGGAGTTTGATCCGTTACTCGATACGGCGCCCATTGTCCACGGCAGTCCCGAGTGCGGGAACAGCACCTCTACCGACAATCCGGTCACCACCAAGAATTCTTTATCTTTTCCGTCGTCATTATGCCCAGGAAATCTCAAACACATGGCAACTCAAGCCGAAGCACTTCTCTAACAAAGAACCACTCTTTTGGGGACCGGGAGCCCCAAGCTCCAAACTCCACCCGCTCTGCTCCCCTGCAAGGTCCCAACGTCGAGCCTAGACCCCTGTCAGCAAGGAACAAAGCAGTTTGTGTGCGATGCCGGCGCGGTGCTTTCTGACAAGCTACCTGCAGCAGCGATCGAGTATGTATGCACGGGATGTCAAGTTGACAGATATTGGATGGATATTGTTATTCTCCGGGATACCATCGCCAGAAGGATGACGTTTCGGGTAGCTATTGCCAAATGTGTAAAAAGCAATGGCGTTTGTTTCCAAAAGACGAGCACTCGCAGCCAGCCCGCAGACGACCCCTGTCTCTCTGTAACCCTCTGTGCCTGTCACACACGGCCGCTTCTCATGTCCCTCTTTTTTCTTCATCTTGTCTTGATGGCAACGAGCAGATAGGTCGGACATACCGTCGAATCGGCAGTGGTCCCTCAACCGAGACCATCCCGTGCTCCGCGACGCCATGCGATCCGCATCCGCACCCTTCGAGCTTGTGTTTGACTTTGTGCAACAGCGCGCATCAACGCCCAGGTTTATCGAGATTTTCCTTGGCCTGCAGCTATAGCCAAGAGAAAACTGCAAACCGCCCCGTCCTAATGTTACCCCAGGCCCAGGAAGCCCCTAACCACTTTGGTTCGTCCACCCCCTGGTTACCCTCCAACCGCCAAAGAAGTCGTACTCTCACAACGACACTTGGATAACACCTACCCCTGACCACTACCGATTTTTGTACTGTCTCATGGTACCTTCTCTCATAACCACCCACCCCGAAAAAAACATCTTTTGCTTCGTCATCCTGAACTTCTACCACAGTGAAAAGTTACAGACCCAGAAGGAAAGACTTGTATAAGCTACAGCACCGAGCACAGCACCGAGCACAGTTTGTGGCGCATGGTATTAAAATATTGGCCCAACTAATCTGTTAAATACCAACAACAAGGCTTACGAAGGAAGACGGCATCGAAAATCTACCACGGGACCACGCATCCATTCTTCCGCGCCGGCGGCTTTCTCTGCTCTTCTTTTTGCCTTCACACTAAATATCACCAATTTCGTCTCGGCTTCGGGACTCAAAGGAAACCCTGGCGTGCTACGACGGCGGCGTGGGACACTTCGTCTTGGGGTTTGGCCCCCGGACAATGAACCCCCTTCATCATCACGGGCCTGCTAAACGCAACCCTTATTTCCCACCACAGCACCAAGAACAACCACAATTACTGCCGCATCAACAACACCATGGTTACCACCCACAGGCACCCCCCCAGTCCGTGCCCTTCGGAGAGTTGGAAGATCCATCGACGCCTCATACCTCTGCTAGCAGCAACCTTAGTCCGGAGACCACCCAGCTCGATGCGTCACCGGCCCGAGGGAGCCGGAAGGGCTCGGGGGCACCACCTGCCCCGGCATGGAATGTCAAGGCATCCAAGACGGGCACGGCTGCAAAGAAAGCTCGCAGAGTTCGAACTGGATGTTTGACTTGTCGGAAGCGGCATCTGAAATGTGACGAAGGGACTCCGGACTGCAGCAACTGTATGAAGGGAAACCGGACTTGTGAGCGCGGGTTGCGACTCAACTTTCTGGACATCCAGGTCAAGAAACCGCCATACTTGATACCCCACACCAGGGATTGGTCCGTGCAATTCCAAGATGAGTCCCGACTAATTGCGTCCGAGTACCGAGGCGGACTGAAGCGATACCCATCACTCAGTGAGATGGGCAGAGGAAGACAATTATCTACTGAGAGTTATCTAGATCCCCCCAGACGCTCGCAGAGCGCAGTACCATTAGCCGGGCAACTTCAGGAGCCTCCTCCTTTCTTTTCCAGCAATACTCTGGGAAGCAGCAACAACAACAATCTGAGAAATCCCAGCACCCATACACCTGGGCCTCGAGATTATGCCACGAGCGTTGGGCAACCACCTCCCATCCACAACCCAGTCAGCTACGAAAGCGCACAACCAAGCCTGCCAAGTTTGCTATCCCACAGGAACAGCGAGCAATTTGAGGATACACCAATGGTTACCTCAGCACCGCCCAGTGCTTTCACCTTGGTAGCATCACAAGAACCTTTCACTATGAAAGAGGAGCCATCCTACCCAATCCACAGATCTAGAAGAAATAGCGACTCAAGCGTCGCTTCCTCCCTCATCCCGGAGGCCACCGGCCAGTCGTTCCAATCCGGCTTCCCCAACCCTCAGGACAAACTCAACCCACTCCAGGCGTCTCCAGACGGCTTAACAACACCATCAAGTGACAGAACCAATACCGAGCGTGACTACCTGAGCACCGAAGACGAAATCCGCTTCATGCAAGTCTTCATCGACGAAGTCACAATCTGGATGGACACCCTCAACAAAGACCAGCACTTCGCCAACACCCTTCCTTATCTAGCCTTGAAATCTTCCATGCTCCTCAATGCCTGTCTAGCCTGTGGTGTGAAACGTCTTTCCCCCACTGACGAAAGGGGAGGAGTATACTACGACACAGCAACAACCCAGGTGATTCGAAGCCTCCAGAACCCTGACCGCAATACCTCCGAAACAGCCATAACAGCCGTTGTCTTGAACGTCTACGAGACAATGATGGACACCCCAACCCAACGGCTCCACCACATCGCTGGTGCCCGTGCTCTTATCCGTGAATGTGGCTGGGACGCAAAATCAACCGGTCTCGCAGCAGCATGTTTCTGGCTCAACGTAGGTTTGGAGGTACTAACTTGTCTCTCCCAAAACTGGAAAACAGCCTGGGAGCCAGACGAGTGGGGTATGGACTTGGAATTCACGACATGGATAGTGGGAAGCCACAGCGGGAGCGTCGTGGGTAGTTACACGAGCGAACGGGAGAACCACGAGGCGGCAAAGGCAGCCGACAGCTTACAGGCGACAGAGGAATTATGGACGCAGAGGATATTCTACATCATGGCTAAGGTGGTCAACTTTCGGGCTACAATCCCCAGGTTTCAGGAGCCGAGTCCGCATGATGAGCAGGTTAGACTTCAGTCTAGATTTGCAGAGTGGAATAGGCTGAAGGCTTTGTTGGATGCGTGGAACCATAATTGTCCTAGATCTATGCAATCGTTCGGGTACTCTCTCGAACGATCAACCAGATCGGTCTTTCCAAATATCTGGTATGTCTCCTTTCCCCTTTTACTCTCTTCTTTTCTTATCCGGATATTGTTGACTAACATATTTAAAAGGCTCCTAAAAAGAACTTCCACCACCGCCCGAATATTCTACCAAACATGCATGACCCTCCTCCCGCAACTCAACCCCATGGCCACCCCTTCTCTATCTTCCTCTTCGGGCATATCATCCTCCTCAGCCGCCGCATCCCAAGAAGAGAATCTAAGTCTCGCCCGACACCACGCCCGCCAAGTCTGCGGGATGGTAGCGCATACTTCTGACCGTGGAGTCTTCTCAGTAGCAATCCGTGCCCTAGCAGTCGCAGGAGCAGTTCTCGACACAAAAGCAGAGCAAGACGAGGTGTTGGCTTTGTTAGACAGAATAAATAGGGAGACGGGCTGGAAGTTAGTTAAAGTTCAAGATGAACTTGTACGCGCCTGGGAAGTACAAAAGGAGCCACCGCGGCGGTTCACCAGTGCTGCTGTTGGAGTTGGAATGCATCAACTGGTTGCGCCGCCCGTGGCGATGAGACCTGGACAGGGACATGGAGGAGTATTAGGTCCGTTAGTGAATCCCTTATTGGTTAATGCCGATTTCGGGAAAGAAGGAGCGCCATACAAGAATTTTTGGGTCGTGCCTAATAGGAGAGAAGAGGAAAGAAGAGAAGAAGGTGATGGGGTTAATGGTGGGGGTGTTAGTAGTAGTAAGGATAAGGGCAAGGACAAGGAGAGGGAAAGGGAAAGGGAAAGGAGCTTTGGTGGGTTGTTGGCCATGTTGGATGAGAATTATAATAACAATAGCGGTCATGGTAATAGGGGAGGAGGGGTATTTGGGGGGAGTATAGTGGCAGGAGGAGCGGGTGGCAATAGGGATGACAACTTTGGGTTTGGAGGGCCTTGGCCTAGGTGAATTTGGGTTTTGAGGGAACTTGTCTTGCAGTATTCCTTCTGGAGGTTAGTTTATTTTAAGGATACCCTGTACCTCTCTTTAGTCTTCTTTTGCTATTCCTTTCTCTGTATGTTTTGTATGTGCGCGTTGTGTCACTATATGGGGTTTTCGGCAAGCATCCTTTGGGCATTTGGGATTTTCTTTTTGTATCATAGGGGAGCAGTGGCAATTTGTGGGATACATGTAGCAGTGTTGTGAAGATGCCAATGAGATACTGGAGAACGACAGTTAATGACATCAAGATATAGACAGAATTGTTGAGAATGCAACGATAACTTTAAGGTCATTCATCATTTCAGTAGTAGATGACTACCAAATCTGGTCTCAATATCTGTAATAAATTCCAAAAAAAGATTTGTTGACCTTTACCTCATTCATCAGCCATGCCATATGTTTTCCCCCTTTGCCATGTATGTTGTCTTTTGCTCTTCTCAGTAAAAACCCTTGTCCTTCCGTCCGTCTATCTAAATATGTTTCTATCCTCCATTATACATACCCATTTTGCCATCTAGACCTGGTATAAAGAAAGATTTCAGTTGTTCTCCTTCTCTTTTCTGGATGAAATTTTTTCCGGGTCCTGTAGGAACCTTCAAAACGCCAACGCCATTTCGCCCTCGCATGCCTGCTCGCTGTATTTTTTTTTACCATGATCTAGATCCCAACGCCATCGACAAAAATGAATGCAGTCGCGGAAACTTTTTTTTTGAAAAAAAATCCGAAGGAAATGTAAACAGATGTAGCCATCAAAAACAGGAAACCAAAACTTCTCTCGTGGGTTGACTTGGACTCTTAAGTAGCTTTCAGAATCTGTCTTTCAACCCCGTCAACTGACCGCCACCACCACTACGACGTCAAGCAGCAGCGGCATTCTCAACAACCTGGACAACCTCGTTCTTATCGAGCTTGCCACCGTCAAGCATGCTAGGCTCCTTCTCAACCTCAACATCAGGGATGACCATGCCATACTTGTCATAGGGGAAGTCGACCAGGGTAGGCAGGTAATCGCCCCAACCGTCATTAACCTCTCCGAGCTGATGAAGGTCAACCTCACCGGCCTCACCGGTCTGAGCGGCAAGGACGTCAGCCTCCCTACCCTCGTACTCCTTCTTGAGCATAGGATGAGGGCACCAGACGACACGCATACCAGCGCGACGGCCCGCCTCAACACCGGGAACGCTGTCCTCGAAGACGAGACACTCGTCGGGAGTGATGGGTTTCTCACCCTCGGGGAGAGAGTCATTGATGGTCTTGAGTGCCACGAGGTAAATATCAGGAAGAGGCTTGCCACGACCAGGAGGGATGCGCTGATCATCACCGAGGACGCGACGGTGGCTCTCAAAGACGCTGAACAGCTCGGTGAGATGGTTAGTCTTGAGGCGGAAGTTGGCCTCGTGCGATGACGTGGCCAAAGCAATGTGGACACGGTTGGGGGGACGGTCCTGGGTTGGAGAATCCTTTTGCTCGGAGGAAGACTCCTGGCGCTTGATGTCCCAATAGCGAGTGCGACCGAGGTCGTTGAGGAGTTTCTGGATGCCGGGGAGAGGCTGTGTGTTGGGGAAGTGCTGGGCCTGAAGCTTGTAGTACTGGTCAATGTACTCCTCGTGGGAGATGGGCAGCTGAGCCCAGTCGGAGAAGAGCTTGGTGGCCTGAGGGCCTGGGCGGCCTTGAAGCTTGGCCTTGATGCTCCAGGGGAGCTTGGGCCGTTGGTACTTTTCGAGGATCATGTTGATGCAGAGAGTGTAGATGTCCTCGGTGTCGAGGAGCAGGCCGTCCATGTCAAACAGACAGGCGCGAACAGGCGGGAAGCTTTTAACTGGAGTTAGTCATAGGCAATGTCAAATGTGAAGGATGTGAGATTCACTTACTCAGTCTTGGGAGCCATGATGATGTTTTGTGGTCTCTGTATGACTATTTGCGAGGTGTGTGCCTGGCTGGCGAGTTGTCGATGATGAGTGAGTGAAAGAGTGAGTGGGTGAGTGGGTGAGTGGGTGAGTGAGTGAACGGTGAATGAGTAAAAAGGTGAAGTGGCACTCTGTTAGAGAAAAAAGGATACTTTATACCTACTGTTGTCTGATCTAAGAACCCACGTGCGGTAGGGCGCAACGAGGAAACGGAACCGTTACTTGGGTGGTCACTGATGATCCAATCACGCAAGCAAGATAAGAAATGCCTTTTTAACTTTTTTTGTGTCTAGAGATAAGTAGGCCGAGGGCCCATTCTCAGAATAATCGGGAAGGCTCAAAAAGTTCAAATGTCTTTTTCTCCTGCCAATTGGCAGCTGTGGGGTGCGCTAACTGCAAGCTGTGACGCCGTGGACAGCACGCCCCAGGAGGACCCTGTCAACCCATGTACGCTGCAAATCAGGCACCAACAGCACAGCGACATTCCCCGACATCGAGAGGAAACTCTCAGAGATCGCCGGCGGAATTTGTCGGGCCGTTTACCCCTGCGGTTGAGGTGTTGGCAAAGCCGAGGAAGCTGCGAGATAAGGGCCGTGGAACGTATAAGACGTACTATATGTACAGCTAGGTAGTATAGAATTCTGAGGAGATGAGAAGAATAAGCATGTGTGAATTAGTGTTGTTAGGGGACTTAGGGGCCGTTAGACAACTCTATGGGCTAACTAAAAACAAGCATGACGTGCCGAACCGAAACTGTCGGGAACCCTTCAAATCTTTCATGGGACGAAATGGATACCTCAAATAAACGGCTCGTTTCCAAACCCCAACGTTGAACGAACAAGGGAATCAAGACACACGCGGCAGGCAAATCCTGGGATTGCTGTGTACACTAGGGTATCGCTGTATCAATCTGATCTGATCTGATCTTACTCGGAATTCGTGCGCTGATTTTGGACGACATGTGAATGGGCGACAACGTGTTCTTGGCATGATGCAAGTCTCCATCGCCCGATCCAACTTTGGCGTCAACAGGTTGCAGCAGACCGGCCACTTCTAAACACCACAAAATTGCGGCTCCGCTCCCCCCCGTGTGTGCATCTTCATCCCTTATCTCGCATCAGCTCTCTTTTTCCACAAGCAATGGCAAGTTCCAGCAACGAGACCCCGGCTTCACCAGCGGCAGGGCTGCAGAAACCAAAGGACGAAACCGAGGATGGGCAGCCCCAAGAGAGGTTCTCTCCCGAAGAAGAAGCTGCAAGTAGCTCTCCTTATTAATCATGCAACCACCCGCCACGCCATGTCCACCCAAAAGCTAACTGGCATCCCACATCTTGCTGCAGTCTATGGTAGCCGATTCCAACGCACACAAAGCCGAAGCAAACACTCTCTTTACCTCTGGCAAATACGATGCTGCTATCAACAAGTACGATGAGGCAATCGCAGTATGTCCAAACTACCTCGATTACGAATTGGCCGTTCTTCGATCAAACGTCTCGGCATGCCATCTTAAACTCGAAGAATGGAAAGAGGCCGTGAGCAATGCGACCACGGCATTAGATGCCCTCGACCGATTGGAACGAGAGGAGAAGGAAAGAGAAGAAAAAGAAACCAAAGACAAGGAGAAGGAGGACGACGTCGAAGAGGTTGAGATCGTGAGTGCCGGCGCCGCCAAAGCTGGCCCGGCAATCCGGGAAGACAGCCCAGCCGAAGCTGCACGGCGCAAACGCCAAGAAGATGTTGCACGGATACGTGCAAAGGCTCTGATGCGGCGAGCACGTGCGCGGAGTGAGCTGAACGGCTGGTCCAATCTTGAGGGGGCAATCGAGGACTACAAGAAGCTTGCCGTCATGAAGAACCTGACGCCGGCTGACAAGAAGATTGTCCAGTCCCAACTCAGAGTCCTTCCGCCCCGTGCCAAGGCCGCCCAGGAAAAGGAAACGGCCGAGATGTGGGGGAAGCTCAAGGATCTGGGCAATGGTATATTGAAGCCGTTTGGACTGAGCACGGACAGCTTCAACATGGTCAAGGATGAGAAGTCGGGCGGGTATAGCCTCAATCTTTCTGGCGGCTCGGGCAGCAAGTGATGAGGGCGAGCTGCGGCACTGTGCAGATATGCTGCAGTCCAATACTGACATGCCACCCGAGTGACGTTGAACATGGAAGCATACATACACCGATGCGGATCGATGATTCCTCCTTCTCGAGCGGATGCCCACGTCAGCATTGGGCCTCAACGAAGCAGCAGTCATGCGGTCCGATATCAACGAAACAGTGCCAGACTCCCGAGGGGTTGAGGCTATTGGGGATTATGTTGGGTCATTTCACTCACCTGGTGCCTGACATGGACATCTAGGGGCTGCCAAGACTTGGGACGACCGCACCTCGTCCAGGCTTCTACGGATGGTACGAGCTCTTCTAGTATGGATCGCACATATCCCAGCAAATGGGACTGGCAGTACCTCTCGGCGTCTATTCTCATCGATTGGCGACGTTGGCCGGCTCCCCCACGTCGCACAACACAAATCCAAGGTAGTAACTCAATGTATTTGCGTCTGATCAAATTTTGCTCCCATTCTTGGCCTCAATTCTTGTAATCCTAGAACTTATTACTGAGATTGCTTCCTGCATTTGCTTACCACTTCCTAATACATCGGCTACAATTTTTTTTCTCTGTTTTTCCCCCCGGTTGTTAACTAGAGCAGTGATACCCCTAACATCAACTCTGAAGTCTCCCATCTCTGAGGCGCGAAATTAGTGGCCTCTCACAGGAAGGAAATGTCATCCGAACTAGAGGTTTAGGGGCTCCCCCAACTTATTTGTGTGCTTTTGAAGAGCCACCACGGAAAGCAAGATGCCGTCATTCCGAACAGGCGGGCAGTGCCCGTTCCACCATAACCAGCATGCTTGTCGCTAGAGTATCAGAAAAGGTTAGACGAAACGTCGAGACTGGAGGAAGCTCGGTCCCCCGGCAGTTTCTCGATCATCAGGCCTTGGCATCAAGATCTCGGGATGTGACCCTGGATATGTCAGGAACCGCTCACTCGGCGCTCACTTCTAAGAAAACAGGATGCCAATTGGCCAATTCCGGCTATTTACTGCCGCGCAATGACGACCATCCATCCCCTCAACTACTTACCCCAGGTTGTTCATGATATCTCAAACAAGTCATGTATCAGGGGTCCGGGTCGATCAATGCCAAGAATCTCAAACCAGGACCGTCTCATAGCTCATGGCCGGAACGATACCGGAGCACGAGATCTATGACGCTTCTCAAGCTCTCGACAGCGAAATATGATTGTGTAAGGTCTATGAACAAGTGATGGCATTCATCCAAAGGAGGTATAAACCCTCTTCGCCTACCTCCCAGATGATGTGATCTCGTCAGTGCCGGTCATTCGTTTTTTTTTATAGCTATATTTCTGTCAGTACACTCTTTTTACTCTCCAAAGATGAGCAAGTTCATAATCATCTCAGCCCTTGCCCTAGCGGCAACGGTTTCTGGTCATGGAAACATCACCTCTCCTCCCGCACGGTTGCCGGGTCCAGCAATGGTGCAAGCATGTGGGCAGGCGGCCGTGGACAGTGTGCTTTCGGATGGTGGACTGCCTATCGAGAGTGTTGTCAACCCAGCTGCATCCTGCAATCTCTTTCTCTGCCGTGGTGCTCTCCTCGAAGACAACCTCGACATCGTTCAGACCTTCGCTCTGGGTGAGACCGTCAACTTGACAGCCGCTCTTCCAATTCCTCACGAGGGCCCGGCAAATGTATCGATCGTTCTCGCCGCTACCAACGAAATACTTGGGGAGCCATTGTTGGTGTTTGATAGCTACGCCGATGAAAGACTCGCCGTGCTGCCGGCCAACAACACCGCATTCAGCGTCACCATCCCCGATGCAGGCAACGGGGTAGAGGAAGCGTGTGTCGAGCCTGGAGATTGTGTTCTGCAATGGTAAGTTTCTGTTTTCCGAGCTTGTTTGATCTGTGATGAGATTCCGAACTGTGTCAGAGGTCGGCCGACTTTGGTGGCCGCCTTCAAGTTACAATTTGTGTAAGCTCAAGGTTTGGCTGACTGAGATGGGGTGAGCAGGTTCTGGTTCGGCGCAGGGGCAAAACAAACATACGAAAGCTGTATCGATTTTGTTATTGCTGCGTAAAAAAGTCTCGCCGATCGATTTATGGTGAAATCCAGAGGGTTTAAAGGATTTGCCAATCCCCAAGTTTTCTTACACGCCACATTGCTTCACCACAGTGACACTGGCCGCGGAAGGAGGCCAGCCCCTCCCGTCGCGGTACGGTGAATCTGGGCGTGCATCTGGCACAGTGAGCACTATGGGGGCGTTGACGGGAAATACATGCCGGGGGCCGCCAAGAGAGAGAGCAGGTCGGGACCAATTTCGATCTACAACTCAATGTATTATACGGAAGGTAGAACTTTTGGGCCACTATGCGAATGAATTGAAGATCAATCTTGTGGATTGTTACTGTTTGATGATGTTTGTGATTATGTCCAAGGCAAGGAATGGGGTTGAGTGGTGGATATATAGGCACAGTCTGCACTCTCAAGTTCAGCCTTCCATTCAGCATCACTCACAGCTTCACTCACAGCTTCACTCACATTCTTTACCATTCTCAACCTGCAGCCGGTCTGCCTTACAGTCCCTTCACCTACATTCCTAATTACACTTCTTAATAAAAACAAATCTACTTTCTTTTCCCTATCAAACAAAAATGAAGTTTACACTCCCCCTCGTTCTCGGCGTGGCCACCACCGCCCTCGCAGGCTCCCCTGTCCAACCCACAGGAACTGGTTCCGCCCCTCAAACCACCGGCACCGGAACTCCTCTTTCCAACGGTACCGAACCAGGTAACGCGACAGCCGAAGTCGTTGCCCGTAAGATACGCCGGGACAGACTCGCCCATCTTCGTATTCGCATCCCTCAGCAGCAGGACGGATTGGGTGCTTCTGATGGCCTGGACACGCCCGATGATGTAGATTCACCCGATTCTCCCGACTTTCCTCAGCGTGGGGGTTTGAGTGGTGTCAACTCGACCTTGCCCGTGAACGGTAGTTTGCCTGCTGGTGGGAATGCTACCCTCCCAAGTCAACCCGTCGCTCTTCCCGTCGATACTGGTGTTGTCGCAAGCGAAAGTATCGTCCTCCCCACAGAAACAGGCGTAGTGACCAGCGAAAGCAGCCTTGTCCCAGAAAGTACTGCCGTCCCAACCGAGGAATCTCTCTCCGTCGCCCCTCTCAATCGTCGGGACGGGGTAGAAGATGCTGCTACTTCCCCCGCAGCTGCCGACCCAGCAATCACCACCACCGCAGCTGCTGGTGATGCCGTTACTACCACTGCTGCTGCTGCTGCTGCCCCCGATCCAGCTATTGAAACCACCGTTGCAGCTGATGCCCCCGCAGCAACCGCATCTGCCCCCGCTGTCGATGAGACGACACCAGCAGTCAACGGCACTCTTCCCGGTAATAGCACTCTGCCCGCTATTAACGGTACTATGTCGCTCAACGACACCGTTCCCGCCAACTCAACAGCCACTGGAATCCCGGCAGTCGTCCTCCGTCGTGACAGAATGACGAAGCTTCGGATCCGTCTTCCCCTCCCTCAGGTGACTGAAGAGACACAACAGACTGAGCAGGACCAGGAAAACAATAACAGCAACAGCAATGAAGAGGTTGAACCACCTGCTGATTCTGCTGCTGATGGGATTGTAGTGCAGCTGCCTCCTCTGTTGAGAAGGCTGTTTGCCCGTCTCTAAAAAGGCGGTTTTTTTTGGGGGGGGGTTTTTTTTTCGCGAAACAAAAGGGGGTTTGCCTGTACCTGTAGTTTGATAGGTGGGAGGGAGTTATAAGGCGGGCTAGGAATGGATGAGAATAATTGAGGAGGGGGTATATATAGACGATGGGGCTTAGACCTAACAACTGGAAAAAAAAAAAAAAAAAAAAGGGAGTAAAAACCACGAGGGAAGAAGGTGAAAAGGAAAAAGAAGGCTGGTACTTCCATACCAGAATAAAGAGAGGATGGAGTAAATACAGAGAGGTTGGTAAATAAATGAATTAGACTTGTAAATAGACATGGAAATAATAAATAATGAACAAAAAAGTGGTTGGAGGGGGAAAAAAATACATCAAGATATTTCTTTTTCATGTGAACTTGCGTCTGTAAACTCTAGATGCTCGCTATAAAGCAAAAAATGCACACCCGGTTCCCGTCTATATGTACAATACAACGCACACATATGCACAGTTTAAGCCTTCTCCTCAGGCTCCAAAATAATGTTATCAATCAGCCGGACCGCCGGTCCACCACCGTACCCCAAATCCTCACCCTCCTTGGCCTCCTCAACAGGTAGCATCTTGATAGCTCCACTCAAAATCCCGCCCTTCTTTACATCAACCTCCCCTTCCAGCTCCTGCATCGTCTCGGGATCCGCAAGAGAGATATAATCAACTTCAAACTTCACCCTCTCCCTCGGCCCTAGAGCACTCTGCTCCTCCTCCACCTCCTTCAACACCTTCTCCGCAGCACCCAAAATCTCCTCCCTCTTCCTCTTCCCTTCCTGCAAATAAACACCCTCAGCAGCCTTGAGCGCCCGAAACAAAACAGTAGCGACCCTTTTCCTCCTCTCCCCCAAGTACACGTTCCTAGAACTCAGCGCCAACCCGTCATCCCCTCTGACAGTTTTCCCCACTACGACCTCGACGGGCAGCATAAAGTCCCTGACCATCTTTTTTATCACCACCGTCTGCTGCACGTCCTTTTGCCCAAAGTAGACCCTCTCCGGCTGGACGGCGTTGAACAGCTTCATGCAGACCGTCGCCACCCCTCTGAAGAACGTAGGCCTCGTCTTGCCTTCCAGCACTTCCCCCACGGGAGTGATGTTCACGAACGAACCCCTGGAATCTACTTCCTGCCCCGGGAACCCGGAGGGGTACATTTCTTTCGTCGTCGGCGCGAACACCGCAGAGATTCTTCCCAGGTTGGACCCGTCGTCCGCTAGTTCCCTGTCCAGGTCGGCGAGCAGTCGGGTGTCGGCCTCCCACGTCTGCGGGTACGAGTCTAGGTCCTCTGCGAGACCAAACTGCGCGGGGTTGACGTAGATGGATACGACCACGTGGTGGTTTTCTCTGGCCGCGGCGCGGATCAGGGAGAGGTGGCCCTCGTGCAGGGCGCCCATTGTCGGCACGAGCGCGACGGATCTGTGATCGAGGAGGTGTGGGCGGCGGAAGCGACGGAGGGAGGGGACGGAGCGGAGGACTCGGATTTGGGTTGAGGGGATGTTTTCGAAGTGGGGTCTGGGAGAAGAGGAAGAAGACGAGGTAGAAGAGCAGGAGGATGCCATTTTGCGGGACTGAATTGGGAGAATAGTAGTCGTGCGACGGGGAATTGTGGTGGTCGCGGGGCGGAGGATTGAAGAGGTGGGTTGGCGGAGGAGGAAGAGGTTTCGGGTCGCGGCCGTTGGATTCATAGCGCGGTAATTATTTTATTAGTGTGAAAAAGTTGAAAGAGGGAAGAAAAAGAGAAAGGGAACAAAAGGAGAAGAAAAAAATAGCGCATTAGCGCGACCATTGTTTGCCAGCGCAATCCTCTTTTTTTTTTATAAGAGAGGCATCTCGTGATGGTATCTGCCGCGGAGTTTTGAGGACGGCGGATGCTCTGGAAATCGGTGATGGAGTGCTGCAGAGGGGTCCCAGGTGGGTGGTACAGCAGGGATTCGAATGCCGAGATCGACAGGGGTAGTTGCTACATAATACTACAGAATCTATGAGTCAATTGGGTGATTTAGATGCGTATTTATGTAAAGCTCGGGAGACGACGACTCAACAACAACGTTTAACTTATTCACAGCATTTTAAGATCCAACAATCCAATCACACTATGTCGATCCCAACAGTTCCCTTTCCTCGGCTGCGAGTTATTTCCGATCCCTTTTGATGCAAAGTAGTACAGCAGCCCCCATTGGCTCTTTAACAGAATCCTGTTGGTTCACTCAGCCCTTTCGAGTCACCTCTTTCGGCAATTTGAACCACACACAATGGCTCAAGATACACATTGTTGCACATGCGGCACAGACACTACCGAGATGTTGGTTCTGATAGGCATTTCATAAGGAACTGGGCCGCAGTTCTGCCCTCGTCAAGGGAATAGCGTCTTGTGCTCGCCACTCAATAACATGGAAGCTTTCATGGGGCTCCGCGCCTACGCGGCTGCTTGATTCCGGGTATTTAATAAAATGAGTTAGTACTCCCTGTGTGTTGATCATGTCTGGAGGAATATTTGTTTTGGTTACTCCGCAAGGAAAATGTCGGGGCTTCCGGATTGTGCGGCGACTTGCTTTCTCTCGACCATTTCCAACTCGACCTGCAATCTATTCGACACCACCTGTCAGTGCTCTGATACGAATCTTGCTAATGCGGCGGGACTCTGCATCCAAGCGTCATGCACCATCAGAGAGGCACTTGCAACACAAAACATCACAGCACACCAATGCGGTATCCAGCCTCGAGTTGACCGACGATTTCTTCCTCCCATTATCACATTTATTGTGATTGCTGGGGTAGCTGTCCTTTCACGGCCTCTTTCCAGAGTTCTCACAAAGGCCAAGTTCGGATGGGATGATGTTTGCAATCTCTTGGCCGCCGTCACTTGCGCCATCTTTTTTGGATTCACAATACACATGACACATCTTGGTCTCGGCCTGGAGATCTGGGCAGTGATTCCCGACAACATCACAGTAATTGTGAGAGGAGGGTTCATACAGTACATTCTGTACTGCTTCTGTCGCTTCCTCACTCGGTGCTCCATCATCCTCTTTTATCTTCGAGTCTTCAACTCGACCAACGCCAGACGCTGGCTCTGGGGTGCCTTTGGATTGAACGCCTTCCTTCTCGTCCCATTCATGATCGGCCTGATGCTCCAGTGTCGCCCTTTGCAGTATTTCTGGACCCGATGGGACGGCGAACATACCGGCACCTGCAGTCGCGACGGCGCGTATACGCTTGCTTTTGGAATCATCGACATCGTTGAGGATTTTGCCATCATTATCCTGCCATGCCCCTTTATTATTCGGCTCCAACTGTCATGGCAGAAGAAATGGCCGGTTGCATTCATGTTTTCGGTTGGTTTAATAACTCTGATTATCAGCATTCTTCGAGTTCTGGCGCTCCACGATTTCAACTATTCAGACGACCCGACGTTGGATAATGGACCTCTTGTTCTCTGGTCAAATCTTGAACTTTCGGTTGGTCTGACCTGCGCCTGCATGCCAACATTGTATCCGTTATTTCGATACGTGGTAGCCGAGTACCGAAAGTTCAAGAGCACGGGGCAATCTACGGGATCGAGTGGTACGAACCTGTCTAAATCCGACAATGTGCAGTTCTACAACGCCAGTTCTACTGCTGCTGGTTCTGCGGGAGAACTTGGGCCAAACAGATCATCCTGGCCACTTATCAGCAATGCTGAAATCTCTGTGAACTCGACTCTCACACCGGTTGTGCAACAACGCCCTTGTAGGAATGATATTGAGATGGGACCTGTCGGGTCTGGCAGAGACTAGGAGATCATGGCATCTCGCCCATTGACAGAGCCACAGCCTCACAATACCCAAGTGTGGTCAGGGTGAGATTCTTTTTTCGAAAGAATATTTTTTAAATTCTATTATAACGGGTGGGCTACAATGCTCATCAACAATAACACCAAGACAAGAAGAATCGTTCAGCTCGAGGTTAAGAGACTAGAGAAATCGCCAGATGCGCTGGGTTAATGCGCTGGTTCATGTTCATATCACCAATCTTCCTCCTCAGTCTCCACATCCTCTGTCGGTTTGTTTCTAATCCACTCCCTCAAGCTCAAAAGGTACCCGGCTTCTTCCGACTCTGCCTTTCCCCCTTCGTCGAAATCCTCTCCGCACCAGCCGTTTTGTCTTGGTTCACCAGCAGACGTGGAGGCAAACTTTTTGAGAGCAGTGAAATACACATCCATCTCTTGCTCGATATCAGAGATAATATTAAAGGGTGCCTCGGGGCAGTACAGCACGTTTGGAATCTCTACCACTTTCGATAACCGATCGACCTTGTCAAAAAATTTGAGACTGAGCGTTCCGATTCCTCGGGCAGTCCCGGTTCCTTTGGGGAGGCCCAGGGCCCAGTGTGGTAAAGGTAGATGCCGAGGTTGCCCGATGAGGTGTCGTTTTGCCTCAATATGTGGTCGAAGGAGATACCAGGAGCCCGGAAGGCGGGGTACGCCACCTATCGCCCGGTATTGGGGTCCGTAAATTGGAGAGAAATTCCTGAAGTACTTGATGGGGCCTGTGTATATTCTTTTTTGGGAAGGAGGGTCAATGCTTGAGTTAACCATTTGGTCATAGCACAAGATAAAACAAGCAGAGGAAAAGGATTCTGCATACGAAAACGCATATTTATGGTTGGGCGCGGACCAGAGCCATGGAGTTGAAGTTGGATTGGTTGGTTTAGGCGGATAAGAATTATTGTTGTTTTCGGAAGGGACTGATGGCGATTGTGGTGGTGGTGGTCTTGAGGGAGGGTAACCGCCGAAGGGATCAGAGGCAATAGATATCATATTGATAATAAGGCAAAAAATAAAAATAAAAGAAGCTGGATAAATCAGAGTTGCAAAGCAATTTTGTCGTAATGGCCAGGGAAGAAAGAAAAAAAAAGAAACCTTAGCAAAAAAACACACTATATGGTTGGATGGTGGCGTCACCTGAAGGTTTTTGCTGATGACGACAAAGCAACTACATAGATAGGTAGTGGCCGCCTAGCAGTTTACCGTGCAGTTGTAAGCCACAAACCTGGAAAGTGCAGGGTAGGCAGGTAGCAAAGAAACGGAGATGGCACAAGAAAAAATAATAATAATAAGAGGCAAAACATTTCCAAGAGAGAGAGAGAGAGAGAGAGAGAGAGAGAGAGAGAGCATCGTATGTATAGACTAGGGGAGGGACAGGCGGGTTTCATAAATAAAGTTGTGACATTCCGTGAGTAGGTCTACAACAAGTGACGTCGAGCATGATTTGGGTGCAGCAGCACTAGGCACAACGGTTGGGGTAGGATAGAATGGGACAGGATAGGATAGGATAGGATAGCTAGATTTTGTGGGTTCAAGTTATTAGTGTTGGAAGAAACAAAGTTAAAAGGTTGGGAGAGAAAGAAACATCAATGACACTAGGTTTTGTTGGGATATATATAGATATATATGTTGAGAGATGGGAGGCCGAATAAACTTAATGTCAGTCAGTCAGTCAGTTCACAGGAGATGGAGCGGAACCTCGTGTATGAGATGGTTGTGGTGCTGGTATGAGATGAGGGTGGGTGATGGGTGCAGGTCCAGTGTGACATGATAAAGGAGCCGCAGGGGGTTCAAGGTTGTTCATCTGGTGTATGATGTATATGTGTGCGACACAAGAATGTTGGGATAATTACTTATTCCGACACTCAACAAAACTCCCTCTGGGGTAAATGATTGATAAGCAAAACAGACATTGGGGATATCAGCAGTTGAAACATGCAAGACTGGACGAGAGGTATCAAAAGTTGACTAATGTGTAGCATTGGGAGAAATAAACTACAAGCAAATAAACTACCCCCATAAACAACCATGTCCGCAACAATACATATATATACCCCTTTATATTCTTACCTCCCACAATTTTTGGCAGAACAAACAGTATTCTCATGTATATACCTGATCTTCCCGCCCTCAACCCTCAAAAAGTTATTAGTCTGCGTTCCGGGGTTTCTCGGCAAACTAGTATCCAAAAAGGGGAAATTATGAAAGATATCAACAGCCCCTAATTCTTCATCAATCGTGTACGTCTTCTTCGTGACATTAAACGGCGGCGGGAAGTTGAGTAAGCAGTTGCTGGTGATATAAAGCCCGCCTTCCAGTCTTGCGCAGTTGGTAGCGAAGGGCGGCTTGACGCTCGAGTCGCTCCACGCGTCCACGTATGCGTCTCCGGCCGCTTTTATCGTTTCGCGGCTGTCTCGCTTCTCGAGAGGGATGGAAGCCCAAGACTCGCGTTGGTTGTAGATCAGCGAACCCGTGGCGTTGAACAGCCAGTCTCCGGCGTCCAGAACTACCGATTCGATCTTTGTTATCTTGAGATCGGGGGAGGAGGCCCCAGTAAATTCCAGGCGGGTTCCGATTACGTAGGGGTGGCCCGTCGTTGCTACGATCTCGGAGTACGAGGCGCAGAGGGTGGTGTCGTAGATGGACAAGTTAAAGTCGATCTTGACCGGTTTGGAGAGGACACCCTTGGAAATGTCCAGATTGACGTCGTTTTCTTGGTAAATGGGTTTGGGGGTTGTTGAGAGGGAGGAGAAGGTCGAGAGGGAGCCGGAGGTGAGGGCGGCGAGGTACTCGGATGTTCCTTTTTGGAGGGTTGCGCGGGTGCAGGATTCTGCTGATGGTGTTGTTGGGGCTGCGAGGGTGCGGGAGATTTGACCTGCTAGGCAGGTGAGGAGGAGTGTGTTCAACATTGTGATGATTTTGGCGGACGGGTTACAACTGAGAAACTTGGGGACTGGGAGCCATTGAAAAAGGGAGTGGTGAAATTTGGTTCGTTATGTAGAATATTCTTGATGTAAGTGCAAAGGAGGGGCGATCTCAATCTCGAGTGCCGAACCGCATAGCTTTTAGCCGTCGTGTTTATTTGGAGAGTTGCAAGTCAAGGTTATGATATGGGGAGAAATGAACCGGCGGCAATTATTTCGTCGCACGAATCAAGGGGAAACGTACGCACCATTCTTCAACTGCCGCAGATGATATACTGGTTCTCCCCTCCTTTGCCTGGTGCCAAGGGAGGAGGTGATCTTCCAAAAGTCTAGGACCCAATTCTTGAATATCTAAACCGCTGATCTGGACGAAATGGTCCGACGGGAGCTAATGTAGCTGCGATTCCCTTACTACCGCCTGACTGTCATTTTTCCAGTTTCTTGGACAGTATTTATCAGAGCTGTGCATTGCCAAAGGAATATATATATATACAGCCACACGACTGCACTACTACCAGCTACGGAGGATATCCGGCATGCGAAGAAAGAAGCCGAGCGGGCGTAAAATCAAGTGAAATAGGGATTCGGGGGTATAAATTAGTCATATACTGTAAACTTGTTGAACCCTCTCACAATCATTGGAGCTGAAGATTTATGATTGTATGGTAGGACTCTGATCTTGATTTTGCACAAGTGATTCCTTGCACCACGCGGGGGCATATGTTTATCATTCGACACAAGAAGCCGAGATGGGACTGTCTGTCCGAGCTTTTGCGAGCTGGGATGATAGGTTTATCTAATGCTTTTGAGAGCGATGCTGTGAATGCCCTCATCCTTGCCATTCATGGTCTCGGGTACGGGTATTCATGCGGGGTGAGGTGCATGTGAGACAAACAGGCGATTGGTCAATGGATTTTCGCTCTCTGCCAAGAGTGATCAGCGGCTTCAGCCCCTGTCAGGTGGATGCTCCCCGACCTCCTCAGTGCTCCTCCAGCCGCCGCCGCCGACCCCTTGCTTATCCACACTGCTCACCAAACCGCCTCATCTTTTGAATTGAGTCAAAATGACTGGACGACGTGGTCCAATTCATAAATGTCTTCAGGCTGCCGCGATGCAAACCTCCTGTGTCCCATGTGTGCATATGCCGCGTGCCGAGTGAAAGTGTGTTTTGGGCATCATACGTGGAGCCCAAGTCTTGGCTTCTCCCGAAGAAAAAAAGAGCGACTCCTCCAAAGCGGTGAATGCGGGCATCTGCAGTGGGGGGCCCTGAGGGTGGTTGGACGGGAGGCAGGGAGCGGGTCCAATCACCGCCAGAATGGCCCCAGTCAGTGAAGCGTTTGGCGACGGATGCTGCCACGTCAATGGCTCCGATGGGGCCACAGAACCTCTCCGGGGAAAGCGCAAATGGGCAAAAGGTTCTGCAATTGGCCGTTGGGCTCCATTTTTTGCATCACGTCCGCATGTGTGATGGGCCCAATCCTTCCCTTTGCCCCAATAGATTTTTTTGGTTTTTCGTCTTCTTTTTTTATATGTTGAATTTCCCAATTTTTCAGTTCCATTCCAATTCCACTTTTCTGCCTGCTGTATACTGTACTGTACATACCCGACGACACCGGATGATCACCGCGCCGACCCCACGCGAATAGTGTCATCACCCCTCTTTTGCGTCTCCACCGAACCCAATCCCCAAGGTCCACCAGAAACATCCGTCAAGCTGGCTTCCCGACGCGGCGCTTCCGGTTCTTATACCGGCAGGATGCCACACGGTTCAAGACCGTCAACCCCATCAACAACGGCACCACCACCATCACTACATCCCGGAATGGCTTCCAACAATGTTGATGCGGACCCCACTCAGGCGGTCGACGGCTTGGTCCGCGCCATCCGCGACCTCACCTCGGATCCCAATTACAAGCTGGTAGCAGATGTCTTTAGCGAATTTCTCTACGTCAAGGAGCAAAACAACAAGCTGTCCAGCTCCCATCAGGTCGTTTTGGAGGAGTACCGCAAGTTTCGAAATGAGCTCGAGGACCAGAAAGCCGTTCTTGACAAGGAGAAGAGGGATATGGAGGTCCTGTTGCAGGAAAAGACCCAAGAGATCATGCAGCTCACGGCCAATCGAACTTTGCTGGAGGCCGACCTTAACGACCTACACAGTGAATTTGACGAGAAGATGAGAGCCGCCGCCGAGGCTGCTGAGAAGGCCGCCAGAGAGTTTCGCATGCTGAAGGATACCAAGGAGAGGGAAATTTCCAGCATGGAGGAAAGCAAAAATATGAGAATCGCCGACCTGGCTGCATCCAAGTCCATGCTGGAGAAGGAGAAGAAGACCAAGGAAGAGGCTGCCGCCACTGCCGCCCTCAAAGCAGCCGTCAAGATTTCACAGCTAACCCAAGCCAAGACCGGTCTCGAGGCCGACAAGGTGGTGCTGGAGAAGGCCAAGGTCGACAACGAAACCGAGATTGCTCAACTCAAGGAGAGGGTTGACAACTTGGATGCCCTGAAGAAGAAGCTCGAGGAGGAATTGGAGGCTGCCAACAAGGAGCTTGGTGAGCTCAAGACAACACTCGAGCAGAAGAACCTCAAGATCGAGAGCCTGGAGGAGTCGCTCCGGATCGCCGAGGAGCAGATCGCCTCACTTCAGCAGACTGTGGAGGAGAAGAACTCTCAGATCGAGGAGCTTCACACGAAGCTCACTTCAGAGAGTGTGAGGGCCGAGAAGGCGGAGGCACACGGTCAGGACCTTCAGAACCGACTGGACGATACGGAGCAAAACCTTCGCATCACCGAGGACAAACTCGCCGACCTTGAGGAAATGAGAATTGAGATGGAGACCGATAGCGAGGACACATATGTTGCGATTCTCGACAAGATCTGGACCACCATCGTCACCCTCGTTGAGAGCACCTTCAGACCCGACATTGATGAGCAAATTCTGGCCGACCCTTCGTGCTGGAACAATCTTCGGAATTCACCATACCTCAAGCACGCAACGCAGCTCCAGGTCCCTCTCCCGCAATCCAACACCCCGGCCGCCAAAGGCATGCGAATCAGCGCCGTCCTGGCAGTTCTCTCTCGCGCCATGCACCGGCACATCTTCCGACCAGTTTACCTCTTTGACGATGATGACGAAAACATTGTCAAATTCCTCCGCCTTCTCGAAGATGACGACCCGACCCGCGAGGCTCACATCCGCGCCACCTTGTTGGCAGCGATGCCTGAACGGCAGGAGGAACAGGGTGCTCGTAGGGTCAAGACGGTGGTTCGTGAGGTTTCGTGGCTGGTCCAACACCTGCTCAGCGCTTTGCAGTATGAGGCATTCTGTTCCGGTCTTGAGGCCGCATGCAAACTTTCCTGCGAACAGTGGATGCACATTCAAGTCGCACAGATGAAGATCGAGCCATATTTCGGTCCACCTTACGATGACTTTGACTGGCAGGTGCTGGATCTCCCCGAGTTTGCTGATGCCGTCGAGAACAACCAGGGAATGCCTCAGGAGCCTGAGGGCTCGGTGGAGACGCCAGCCGTTCCAGATGATAGGCTGGAAACCATTGAGGCGACTCCTACTACCAGCGCTGTGGGAGTGACGAGTGAGAATTCCGATGATAAACAGCAGCAGCAGCAGGAACAGAACGGATACGATGATCTGCGGGATGCTGGCGTCGACGACGAGGAGATGATGGAGGGCGAGGTGGATCCGGATGAGATTTTGCTCGTTGTTTGGCCAAGCATGTGTTGCGTTGAGAACGGGGAGCTCATGTCCATCACTCAAGGCTTGGTCATTTCCAAGGAACAGGCACGGCCGGCGCTAGAGGAGACGAGGGTGCGGTCCAAGACGATTCAGAGGCCGGGTTCGAGACGTGCTAGGACCATGTCGATGGCTGCGCAGAGCAGGACGACAAGCCCACAGAGGAAGGTGCCGGTGGTGAATCATTTCATGATGGCCGCCAGGGCGCTCTCTGATAATGCGGCTGATGACCTCCCGACGCCAGGTCCAATGTCGCCAGTTCCGGCTACGGCCCCAGTGACTCCAGGTCCAGTGACTCCAGGCCCAGGAACACCAAGTCCCCCGACTGCGCCGGCAACGATGACAACAACGGCAGCATCGGAGACCTGAAAGGGATGGGGACTGAGATTGACGGCGTGATGAGGATTATTTCATGGTGGTGGTTGTGGCATTTGACCTTGCCGATCAACTTCGACTCCCTCTTCTGGTATCTGAACTGAGGTCGGCAACTTGCAAAGCAGTTTTTTTTTTGAATGCTGGAGAGGGAGCGTGAGAATGCAACAAAGGCGTTTCTCATTCTTGTACACTGTTAGCCATGTTTTTGGATTTGGTTTCTTTTCTCAAAGTTTTGTTTTTGGGATGTGCATTTACATACATACACTGGGAGCGATTTAATGATTCATGACGACGCATCGGGACTTCGGGAGCATTTCATTTTGCAATTCACTTTTTCTTCATTATTTGATATTCGGTGGCCAAGTGTGCACAAAAAGAGATTGGTGATGATCCGTAGATGGGGAAAAGTTTCAATTTATTCAAGTTTTTGACCATGTTTCTGAAGATGAGTAAAAATGCTGGCACTTCCGGTTATGCCCGATAACGCTATAAGTTAAACAAGAAAAATGCTGGAAATGTGATCGAACGAAAATGAAGAAACTGATGATGAGATTACCCTCGGACTGGAGATCGGGAAATCGCCTGTCAGGTGGGTTGTGGCCTTGATTACATTTCTTCTAATCCTGTTAAGCTAATACTTTTAAGCATCTAGCATCTTGGGCTTGCTTTCCATGCTTCCCCCCGGCTGACTCTCGTCAGTAATTCCTCAATCCACAGTCGATAATCTCGATCGCTACGGCTCCTGGCAGATGTGGCTGGTCAACGTCCGGACATCAAGACTGGAAAGATTCCTCGAAGGCCAAGCTCCCCCTACACCGTATTATCGCATACGTGGGGCAGCCACATCGAAGAGCTCACATCCGATGATGTTAACGAGGGAAACACCGATAAACCTGGCCTTGGTGAAGAGCTATCAGGCAGCGACTAGTGCATACCCAGCCTTCACCTCGGTGCACCGCAACTTCTCGTATTCACAACGTTACCTTGGCGCTTTGAAGCATGTATAATACGAGGCCGAACTCGCTGCACTGTTTGAAAGGACGTTAGTCAGCTCTCATCCACCATGGTATAGTTCTTGATCGCCTTCAGCACCGTACCGTGACTGCGGTCTGGCTTAGCTACCTGCATGGACCTCTTGACCCATGCTGAGTCTTGATTTGATTCCGGACACTCGACAAGGGGTTGGCAATGGTAGCGGAAGATACCTTTGGCTCTCCAGGCGTTCTGCTGCGAAGCTCGTGTGATTACTGAGCTTCACGGGTCGCGAAATCGCCCCATTGGCGTGGCGAAAGATGGCGCGTCTGGTTCGTGGGACAAAACAGTCAGCTAGCTTATTGACATAGTTCAACCATACCATGACAAGACTATTTGTTATTTCTTTCTAATTATCTTATATATTGGGGAGACTCCAATGGCATTTGAACTGCTATAGAAAGCTCTGAGCTCCGTGGATACTTCTGGCCTATTGACCCTGCGATGTCGTCTGCGGTGGCAGGGGAGTGTAGTGGACCGGTAACTTAGCCGGGCATTGGGTGGTATCGCAGATGATCGGCGCTTACGAGACTTAGACCTCGTATTCACCATGATGACGGCGTTGGCCAGCTTCGACTCAAACTTGGAGCTGAATGTTCTCGCTATTTCCGGACGGACTCAATGCCTCGCCTTACAAAGTTATCACAAATTGTGTCGTCGAGCGAGTATAAAAAGGGACCTGGTCTCCAATTCCTTAACTCTTTGGTATCATCAACATAATCATCACCACAACCTTCAGCCATCTTTCCGCCGAATTCCCCTCATTCACCACGATGCAAACTATTCTAGCCCTTGGACTCGCGGCGCTGGCCGCAGCTGCACCAGCCGCTCGACAGACTCCGCACTACCCTGCCACTTCGTTGTCCAAAGGCTTCCTCCTGATCGCCAACGTCACCGATCCGACCAAGGACCTCTCGCCCTCAGTCAACGGCTGGGTCGTCCAGACCGCGCACATCGGCCCACCCCTTAACGCTGCCGTGTTACAGTCGCCGGGAGCCACCGCGCCTGGCCGCATCTTTTACGAAAATGGCACTGCTGAGCGGGTGCGGTACGCCCAGAGCACCATCATCACTGATGGCGCGACGCCGCCCATACCCTTTGGCATCATCGTACAGAGCCCGACCGAGTTCGACACAGTCTACCCGACCGAGCACGACGTCTTTATCAACGGTGGCGCGGGCACGCCGACGCGTATTGCGCAGTTTCCCAACCCGTATCCTGTCCTCGAGAACAACCAGGGCGTGGGCACCTTTGTGGCGTGCAACAACACAATTCCGTACTACGGCTACAAGTTCATCACGATCAACTACGCGTACGCCACGTTCGAGGGACCCGATGGCGGGTACCAATACAACGCCAATATCCCTGAAGGATGCGCGCCCATTACCCTGCTGCCGCAATGCACGACGCTGAATGAGCTGCCGCCTGATGCGTATGCCAGCCACGAGTTTGCCGCGACGGAGCGCTGCTATAACGATGTTGCGAGTATTGACTGGAGCCAGTATGGGCCCTGAATTTAGGAAAAGGGGGGGGGTTGCGGGAGTAGGGAGTAACTGGGTCCATGTCAAGAAGTCATTGCCAACTTGAACCCTGCACATGTTTTAGCCAGGAGGCCGTTTATAATGTTGTATGCTGTGCTATCTGAAGTTCTTAGCTAGAGACATGATAATAGATAATATACGAAGACTGGGTAAAATTCCAATGCATAATAATATTGAAGTGTTATAATAAAGTGAGATGCAGGATCAAAGGCGTGGTTGCAGCCACAGCCCTCCAAATTGGGCAAATGCAATTGGGACAAGCCATATCCACTACCTACATATTAATGCTTCGTGCTGCCAGAGTAACACATATATAGGTACCTATACAGAGAACTTTCAGAATAGCACACCGAAGGCCAGTCGCAATGGTGATTGTCGGACTATCACACGTGGACGGTGACATGGCCGCAAATAAGAAAAAAGCTCGGATAATCTTTTTTTTTAAATCCCAACTTATTACACGTTCTTTATCCCACCTCTCAAAGCTTAAGGTAAATTTCCATCCCAGCGCATAATCTTTTTTATCCCAGCATATAACTTTTATATCCTAGCTTTAAAAAGCTTAGATAAACTCTCCATCCAACTTCTTAAAAAGCTCAGATAAGCTTTCTATACCGACTCTTAAAGCTCAGATAAATTTCCTATCCTAGTTGTGAAAGTTCAGATAAAATCTTATCCAAACTTACATCAAAATAATGAAAACTTGAGAATCGACTATTCCCTATCTCTAATAAAAACAAACAACCTGTTGTATTTTTTATATCGCCGGTTATGCACAATCATGCCCCATAGAGACAGCTTGCAAACTACTGGACGTTCTCTCGGCCGTATTATACCAGCTATGCCACTTTGGCTCGCATTCTCAAGCCTTTTCCCCGAGCGAGTGTAGTGACTGATATTAAGACGTGATCCGGCAGATAGGGTGGATTTTCAGCTCGTGGAAGAAACGTTGACAGTGATGATGGTGATAACAGCAAACGCTAGGCAGCCAAGCCCAACAGCAGCAACCAAAACCATATCCTGTCAAGCAAGAACTTCCATATCGCACGAGGTGGCATCAACAGACCTGGCGGGGTCGTCAAAGTACGTGTGCTTTTTGATCATAGAGACAAATTTGAAGGAAACCACTCCTAATTCGGAGGTATATATATCAATTGGATACATCTATTGGAAGATTTTATGCTTTTATGGCGGGGCACGAATGGTTGTAATTAATTTATGGTCCTTTAGCGCTACCACTGTACATGTTAGACAAAAAAATAAAACTGACAGTGAGATTCCCGAATTTTGATACCGAAAGTCTTTTATTTGTCCTCACTGCTCAAGTTGGATAAGGATTGGATATGCCCGACTGGACCCCCAAGTCCCAGACAGGGGACCTCTTAAATACTAGGCTTAGCACAGCTCGCCACCAAATTCGTCCTCGTCCTCCCCGCAATAGTCGTCAACTCACTATCCGCCGGCCTCGTCACCTTCTTTCCGCTCGAATCACTCTCATGATCACCGGGTCCATAAAGCATCCAAGCGCTCAAAGGCCTCAACGTACCGTGCTCCTCCGCCTTTAGCACACCACTACTCACCTTTCCAACCCTCTTCAACGCGCCTTCATAGCCAGCAGGCCACCCCCTGACAATCTCCTTGCCCAAATTACCGGCAGCAACGAAAGCAGGAAACCTTTCCTGATCATCAAAGTCCCTCATGACGAACGGTGCCCTCGCGTAACCAAGCGGCAGTCTCGTGATATCGTGACTAGTAAATTTGACACCATCAAGCGAGTAAACCGCCTGTGAAGCATTCGACGGTCGTTCCCAAGGTAACCCCTGATCATTCCAGTACAAGAACCCCGTGATCCAGCCGCTGATATCGAGCGGTGCGGCGCCGCAGACAGAGGAATGGGAAGCGAAGACGATCGAATTCCAGAACCCTGTCGTTTCTTCCGAGTCGGGGGCGTCGAACGTGTTGACGAATCTTTTAAAGATGGGTCTGAGGCGAGCGTAGTACTCTGCCGGCTCCTTGCCGAATTCGGGCAAGCGTTCGAGCTTTTGTTGCAGTTTGACCCAGTCCTCACGGGAACCGAGGAGCGTTACCGACGGGAGGCCGCAGATTATTCCGCCTTCAAAGCGGAAGTAAGCCTTCATCAGTCCCATCATCAGGATATTAGCGGTCATGACGTCGTTCTGTGTCGTCGTGGAGAAGTTGGGCAAAATCCAGTCCTTGAGCCACGGAGTCAAGACGCGGGATTGGATCTCGTCCTTGAAGCGGAGCAGGACCTTGGTCCAGGTGTAGTCTTCTACGTAGATTGTTTCTTGCGCGGTGTGCTTGACGAAAAGATGGCGAACCTCCTCCGAGTGTGTCTGCATGTAGAAATTGAGTTGGGTCAAGACGGTGAACCATACTTCCTCTGGACGGATTTCGAGGTGCAGGTGTTCGCCCCACGCTTGGATTGCGCCGCGGATGAATGAATCCGAGGACGGGGAGAGGTTGGAGAAGTTGGTGGAGGCTGTTGAGGCGTCCAAGGTACCGGAGTAGGTTGAGAGGAGCAGGCGTGGAGGACCGAGTGTTGAGTTGGTCGGGGTGATGAATTCGAAAGGTGCCGAAGCACGTAAAAAGTCGGATGCTGAGAGAAGGGCAGGGGAGGAAGGGGCTTTGTAAGGGAGGGGTTTACCGCCTGGGAGGACTGTGATGCTTGCTGTTGCTGTCGAGAGCAACCCGAGAAGGAGGTGGATTTTCATGGTGGACGAGTTTGCGTGAACAGAGAACTAAAATTCTTGTCTGGACAGAAGAAACGAGAACTACGAGGAGGGGTGAATGAAAAGCAGGCCATCTTATGCCTTTCGAGTGACTAAAAATACGAGAAACACGTCTTGGCTGTGTGCATTCCAGTATGTTACCGTCAACTTCGATGGAAGGTTGATGGGTAGCAGCACATGGTTTTCCTTCGGTGGTGGTATCTCCGAGAGATATTTGGGATTCAACATTTGATCGTATAGAGTACTGGTGACAGTAAGCCAAGGAATAGAAAATTGTAGAAGCGAGACTGCCTAGACCAATATATCCGGGTAAGCAGTCCGGGACTTGCCTATTTTTGGATAAATACCAACACAAACCTGCAGCCAGACTTGGGGAAAGTGATGCTGGTGAAAACTTGGAACTTTGTGATCGACAGATGTTTGTGTTGCGGGGAAAACTCTTGGCTTGATTGAGGAAGGGATGAGGTGGGCATCAGGGATGAGCTGTGCCTTAAATCTCAGGTAGACGTACCATCCCAACTCTTAAAAGCTCAGATCGACCTATCATCTCAGCTCTCAGAAATTCACTCACGGCAAATATTTGTGAATAGCTTCATCTTATGACTCCTGTCTTGTTGAGGTTGAATGTGGAGATTACCTACGAAATATCTTGGCACGTACATACTCCCGCTCCTAACATGCTGTCATGTGAAGATAGCCAGCCACAAAAACGCCATCAACGCTGGAACCAACACTAGTGCCGGAGAACGGTACCATCTGACCAGGACAATAAAATTGAGCAATCTTTTTGGCATTCTTTTGGACTTGACCCTTATAATCAAGTGAATCCAATGAAATCCACCAAGAGTGCCTCCGAGTGGAATGCGTGCGTCCGAAATCCACTGCCGAGACTACAGGCCGTTTGCAAAAAGGGTCAATATCCACCAATGGTGAGTTCAAGTGGACCAGCAGTGTGTGTCTGCCTGCCTAGTCTAAATCCTCCCAAAGTGACGCTGTCATCAAAGCTTGAGAGTTGGTTGAACAGGAAGAGCAAAAGTTTAAAGTTTTCAACCATTCCCAGCTGGGATGAGAGATCAAATTGAGACCCTGCATCTGCTGCGTTTGCCAAGAAGGCATGGGTGCACTGATGGCCCAGGCTGGTTGACAGATTGTGGGGAAAGTTCCCCGCGTCACCGAAAGCCAAATGGGAAATGCCCTGGCAGTTGGATTGGACCAGGATTCCATGCGCCCAAGCTTGCAACAATTGGAACGCTAACGCCGGAATGCTCCCGATTTGGGCAACTGCTTTCTCAGTTCCCTGTCGCAGCGTGGGAATGAGATTCGCGCCAGAGACACTCAAGGCACATAAACAACCAGTCGCGCGCCCCTTTGTCCTTTCCTCGAATTCATCTTCCTGTTTTCTCTTGAGGGTTCATCAAATTTATCCCTAAACTTATCCAATATTCACCATCAAAATGGGTCTGCGGTTCTGGAAGAAAAAGCCTGCTCAAGGCAATACCACTGTCGCTGTTGAGAAGACAATCCCGGGATCCCCCCAGGGCACCATCTTTTTACATCAAGAGAAGCAATCAGCAGAGAAAATACGTCCACATCACCCCCCTGGAGGGGTCCCGATCCGACCGGACGTGAATCCGGCGTACTCGGCATACTCCACTCCGGCAGACCCCACCTGGGCCGACTCATTGACGCCAAAGTACCTGCCGCCGGCTCTCCTCGAAGCCAAGTTGAAGGAGGAGGGCATCACCGACCCAGACGAAATTGCGCGAAGGAAGGCCGAGGAGGCACGGAAGAAGGCCGAACAGGATGAGCAAGAGCGAATGGATTTTTTGCAGATGATGTGATTTTCGGCATCTCTCTTAGATCACCATCTTCATGTCTGAGGCGAAGCAATCGCCAAACCGCAACCGCAACCAACCGCAGCTGGTATTATTGGGTACCTGCATCACAACCAACCACCCCATGTGACCAAGGAATGCGGGTCTCGCTCTCCCTGGTGGAGCCGCGAGACCTGCGATAAAGTTTTCGTTCCGGACATCTCCATTCAATCTCCCGTCTCCCATTCCCCTCCAAAAACCCCGCCGCCAGACACCAATCTCAACTGTTTCCCGTTTCCCCGTTCAGAAAACATATTGCACCAACACTCATACCAACGCCAACGCCAGACCACCCTTTACCCACAATCCGTCATCATGCCCGAGCAAGACGCACCGATGTACACTTCCGAGGAGAAGCACTGGCTCGAAGTCAACTGGGGCGGCGAGTTCAAATTCTTGGCTGCCTATGGCCTTTCAATTCACAAGGAGGAGGATCGGGAAGAGGGCAGACGGATCGCCCGAGCCATGATTGCTCAGGACGAGCAGAAAGAGACTTGAATTGGGTTCTACCATTAGAGGGGGACATACGACTTGGGGTGTGTTTAAATGACGGACGAGACCAACGCGATGTTGCAGCGAACCACTCTGACGGCAGTTGGGAGAAGAAAACCACGCTCTCCACTTTGCATCACGACGATGCCCTTATTTCACACACAATGATACCCAATCGCTTTCAAAACATACAACCGCATGCCAAACCCTCAGGATCTGTCGAATATCAGCGATCAACAGCTCCTCAACAACGTCTCGGAAAAACCCCAGCGAAATCAACTTCTGACAATATTTAATTTACCCTATATTTTCTTCCCGCGTTCTGTAATCCAAATGTGACATGACTAAAAACCACTCATCTAATGACAAACAAACATTAACCACTCCCAACAACCAGTATACTAGCCTTTGGCCACCTAACCATGATATCTCGCAGTAAATATACATGTGCCCGGCGCTTTTTCTTTCCGTTTGGTGTTGAACTACTTTATTAGCTATCCTTTCTCATCCTCGGCCACGCTTCTCTCAGGTAGTTGATTTGGTCCTGCCTCCTTTCCCGCCTCTCTGTCTATCCCCTGTTGTACCTTCTGTTCCTCCTCATTTTCCAATTCCTGTCCCACCTCACTTGTTACCTCTCCTCTGAGATTCCTTTCTTTGACTACTCTGGGTACCCTTGGTATAACTTGCGGCCTCTCTCTCGCCTCTCTTCTTATCCCGCTCAGCCTTCTCCTTGGCCGTCTTCTCAGCAGCCCTCTTGGCGGCGGCTTCTGCATTCAACCTAGCTTCAGCCTCGGCCTTGAGCCTAGCTTCCTCCCGCATCTTCCTAAGATACGGACCGAGCTCTTTCTCCCTGGCCGCCCAAGTCTCCTTGGCATTCCGCTCCGCCTCTGCTTGTTTCCTTTTGTACTTTGCCAATTCGGCTGCTTTTTTGTTCGCCGCCGCCTTCTCGGCTGCTGCGATTCTGGCTTTCCGCTCAGCTATGCTCTTGGCTTTTGCCTTTTTCTCGGCTTCTTCCTCTTCTTTTGTTTTTCTTTTTGTTGACGCCGTAGAGGGTTCAGGCATGGTCAAGCTCCGCGTCGCCTCCTCCTCCTTCTCCTTGGAGTAAATCAAGTTGTCGATTTCGAGTTTTCGTAGATCCATTTCGCGTCTGTGCCGGGCGGCTTCGTATATTTCTCGCCGTTTAGCTCTGCTGGTCTCCTCCTCTTGCTTCTGCTGGAGTTTTTCTTTTAAGACTGCTATGCGCTCTTCTTCCTTTCGCTTGCGCTCCGCTTCGAGACGCTCGACTATCTTTTCGCGGCGGAGTCGGTCTTCCTCCTTTTGGCGCTCGGCTTCCCTCGCGGCTTTTTCGTTTGCTTCTCGCTGCTTTTGGGCTGCTTTCTCTTGGGCTTTTCTCGTGGCTGAGCTTAAGGAGGAGGTTGGATCAGGGGGAGGGGGAGGAAGTTTATTCTTCTCGCCTGTGTGAGTGGCCGAGGACGACGGGTCGCCGGCTTGGTCCTTCCTTTTGCGCTCCTGCTCCTCGGCGTGTTTGACAAGTTCCTCTAGGTACTTTCTGATCTCCTTGTCGTGGGCTGCTTGGCGCTCTGCGTGACGCTTCCTCTTGGCTTCGTCCTGGGACGGGTCACGGTCCGGGTCCCAGGAGGGGTCGTACTCTTCGGGTTCGCGGGGGTCGCGGTAGGACATTGTTGTTGCAAACATTTCTTGTTGGGTTTGATGATGATGATGATAAAAAGTTAAGGAGGCGGGGTTATTTACTACTAAAAAGGCTCAAGGGGCAGGGAAAGGAAAGTAGTAATGTATCTTACTTGGTGTTTTTTTTGTCGTTATGGGTAGAATGAAAGTTGGTGAGAGAAGAGACAAAAATATCAATGTGTGGCTTTGAAGAGAAAGATTCCAGAAACGGCTTTGAACAAAACGGGTTTTGAAGTTTGAAAGTGAATGGAACAAAGGGAATGAAAGGAGGAGTTTTAAAAAAGAGATCGGCTGGAGAAATGTTAACACAAGAAGGAAATGAAATGGATTTTTTTTTTTTTTTGGGCTTTGTTCGTTTTAAGGACCAGAAGTTACGAGATTGGTAATTTTGTGCTTTTTTCAAGTTTCTGGACTTGGATTATCTACTCATCGCCCATCCCATCATGATGGGACGGACACACAATGCTGCTTTTGGACTAGGTAGGTAGGTATGCGTGAGATACCTCAAATGGGGTTGAATGAATAAACTTGGGGGTTTGTCAGTTCGCATAGTGGGCCAGGGGCTACACTAACCAGATTTGCTTATAAAAGGTTTGGAGGTTATAATTTGTTGCTACATTCCTGTAATTTATTGCAAAACAAACTGGAAGAAGATAAAAGGCTTTGGGTGTTAAGTTCTTGTTTTGTGGCAGGAGTAAAAAGGTAAAACAAAGCGCGTCAAGTAGGTTGCTCAGTGAGCAAGTGGATTTAGGGAGGCGCTTGAATCAGAAATAAATAATCAAACCAAAGAGAAAATTATCATTATCGAAACTTTTCCCCTTCGTATATATTCCAAAGCAGGACGCCGCACGAGTGATTTACTATGTCCAAACTAAAGAATGGACCAAAACAAACCACGCATCATACCTCTCCTCCCTCCCCGTCCCGCCGGCCCTCCACAGCCCAGGCCTAATGACGAACCTCACCGTCCTCGACGACGAGGAGCTACCAGTAGCCGGCTCCATCGTGTTGATATCAATGTGAAGATCATGCCTTTTGTCTTGCGGATAGTGGACCTGGTACCAGCTCTGCTGTCCCGAAAAGACTTCGTCGAGGGCGACAGCCTCCTTGACAATGTCCTGCAGCTCTCGGAGCTCACCGGCTCCTATTCGACCCCCGAAGGGCTCGAAAAGGTCTTCGAGGGCTTCTGTCACGTCGTAGAGGACTTGCTGTCTGCTTTCGTTGATTTTGGTACTGTTAGTTGTACTGAGCGAGGCTAGGAGACCGGTCGTGACGGATTTCCAGTGGTGGAATCTGCGGGTTTGGTCTTCGTATTTCGGACCTTGTTCTATTGCGGAGAGGAGGGAAAGGCCTGGATGGAATTAGTGGGAGAAAAAAAAAAAAAAAGAAATATTAACGTACTGAGTTTCCCGAGATTCCGCCCGTACTTTCCCGCCCAGCAGGCATTTCCGTGGGCAAAGACCTTTTCAACCAGGACATTCCAGATGGCTGCCTCGATGAACCAAAGACTCGCCTTCTTGTCGAGCGCAAACTGGTTGTAGTACGGAGTGACTTCTGCGAGCTTGTCCCCTTGTTCGTCAGTCCAGCTCTTGATCTTTCTTTCTCCCAGACTCTTCAAGTAGACCCAAACAAAGTTGTGAACCTTCCACGAAAATGACTGCCACATCTTGATGATCTCAGGCTCGGCCACTCGCAGGTTGGTCTGATCCGACGACGCCCCAGGGAGAGCCTTTTTGCTGGCCACCTCGGCGATTTGAGCTCGTAGGCGCTCTATCCTCTCGTCCTGTTGGTTCAGAACCGTTGCGTCTTCGCTAGCCTTTTGCTCGGCAGCGCTGAGGGTTTCTTGGAGCTCAGCTATCTTTGTAACAGATTGTTGGTCTTTGCGCAGCAGCTCGATGAACTCGTTGCTCCGCTCAGCAAGCTCTGCCTCGGTACTTCGTAGCTTCTCTTCGAGGAAGTTCATGCGCTCTTTGGCTAGCTCCATGGGGTTCATGTTTTCGTTGCCACTACCGATAAGACTGCTCACCCGCGGAGGCGGTGGTGCTGCCGTTGCTGTAGTGGTGGTGGTTGTGGTCCTTACGGTGGCGATGCTTCCCTTTCGATCCTGTTGCTCCGTGGTGGTGATGACAACCCCCTCTAGTGCGCTGACAGATACGACTCCCACCTTGGGAGTCCGAGATTCTATATGTGTGGTGGTGATGGATGAGTTCCCTTTTGGCGGCACCGTGGGTGGGATGTTGATGTTGTTCATGAATGATCCTGGAGGAATGCTTCGGCCGCGCTCGTCAATCATCATGACGCTTCGTCTCTGGGTGTTGCTGTTGCCGCTGTACGAGGAGGCATCGTCATCAATGCTTCTGCTGGATCCCTTGGTTTTTGACCAGAGTTTCTTCAACTTGGAGACGC
Source organism: Cladorrhinum sp. PSN259 (assembly GCA_033725935.1). Taxonomy (NCBI): domain Eukaryota; kingdom Fungi; phylum Ascomycota; class Sordariomycetes; order Sordariales; family Podosporaceae; genus Cladorrhinum; species Cladorrhinum sp. PSN259. The sequence goes on from MU867134.1 coordinate 96,628, forward strand.
TACTGCCGGAAGACGATGGGCTTGCTGGGGTACTTGGGAGCGACATGGAACCTGAGTCCCGCGACCGGGATCGTCGGGACCGCGGGAGTTGAGGTTGACTGTTACTGGAAAGAGAAACAGGGGATAGGTGGTTCATTCGGCTCCATCTGGAAATGCCGTTGCTCATGTCGCCGTCTGCCGTCCGTGGTCTCTCGCGCTCAAGCTGTTGGTTCTCAACGTCCCAAAACTTTGGATTGGATGATGGGGGTAGGCGATGTTGACGGGTGGGACGTTCACGACGTTGAGCCATGAACCTGAATCTGATATGGAGTAAAATGGCGTTGTCAGCGGATTAGATGCAGGAACGAAACGAGTTTAAACGGGAGGTGGTGAATCTGACGGGATATCTGGACCGATGAGATGAGATCCATGATCAGGACTCGGAATCAAGGAACCCACATGGAATCGAGAAAGACCTCTCGAGAAACCAGGCTCTGAGAAACCCCCCATTTCCCTTCCCTTTACGACCAAGCCACCACCTATAATCAGCCCTTAAATGCGCCATCCTGTCTGTCAACTTCGCTGCGCCCCTCAACCCGACGCTCTAGCTCATGCATGATGGATATGGAATGTCTACACCTACACCCAGCGGGGTAGCATACTCTTGATTTGTTCTCGACGAGTCTGGGCCTAACCGCCCTGAAATTCAAAGGGTGGCTTATACGCCAAGCCAATGGCATGAATGGGATGATGCACGCACTTTTACGCTTTGAGCGGCCCAGAAGAGTCGAAAAGGCAATTGGAATTCCAGGAGTGGGCTGCAACAGTTTCTGATTTGCTTGAGAATAAGCCACAGCACACTAGCCTATGCAAGTACTCGGGTACATACATACATCTCTATCTCAAAAAGCAGGCTGCGGCGGGGTGAACGGGGAAAAGAGGGGTGATCGTCCCCAGCTTTCAGGCGTCCATTCATCCGCCCACCACTACCTGAACGATAAACCAAGTGATGTTGAGAATTGCCGACAAGACATGCACCGCACGGGTCGCATTTGCTCCCGTCATCACTTCTCCGATCCGCTCCTTGATGCGCAGACCAGGCTGTGTCTTCAACTTTGCCAACGATCGGTCGACTCGCTTCAGCATCTCACGCACTTGGTCCATCTGCTTTTCCTTTTCTCTTGCGCCCGCTCTGTTGTTCTGGTCAATCTCGTACTCCAACTCTCGCTCCAAGTTTGCCAGCTTTACCGTGTACTCGACCTTGGTCGACTCAAGCTGCTGCAACAGGGTCCTCCCCGCCGAGGTTGCTTCGAGAGTACGCCCCTGATCAATAATCTCTCGTTGATGGTCGAGAACCACAGGCTCAGAATCGTCACCGATCAACCGGGAGACGATCTGTGAGGCGCTCGCCGGGCTCCCGTCAAAGCGCCGAACCTCGGCCCCCTTGTCCATCAGTGGCCGCCAGAACTCGTCGATGAGTTGTTGCTGCCGATTCAGGCCTTCGCCGTAAAACTCGTCCCGCAACATGTACCACATGGTGGTCACTAGGATTGTTTTCTTCAGTGCATCCGTGCCAATGATCTCTTCCAAAATGCTCAGATATCTTCCCGATGATCCAGTCATCTTGTTGTCGGTTATCTTGTGAAGATACAGCACCCCTTTGAGCGGGTAGCCAGAGGCATACTGAGTGGCAAGGTGGTCACTGATTTCGGCAAACACTTCTCCGTCTGGTCGACTAGTATCGTCGAACCCTGGCGTGTCAACAATGGTAAAGTTTCGAGGATCATCGTCGTCGTCGCGAATAATCTCGACTGCCTGACAGCGCACCGTCTCTGTCTATGGTTAGCAACTGTCAACCACCACAACCATGAATTCGACCGAGACACTGACCAGAGTTCAGGTTGTCACCTTCTCGCACTTCGGATTGACCTTCTGCTATTGTACGAGTACCTGGTCGCTTTCTCAGTTGGTTGATGAAGTAGCTTTTCCCAGCACCCGTCACGCCCAGAACAAGAATAATGCCGGGGCCTTGATCTGACATGATGGCAGTTTGGAGTTGTGTGGATGTGAATAACCGGGAAAGATGTGACTGACGAAATAATGGTAAAGGGATATGGACAAATAGATGGAAGGTTTTTTTTATTAATTTTTTTTTTGGGTTAAACAAAACCAAAAAAAAGGCAGCGATTTGAGGATCACCCCACTACTCATTCCCATTCCGCCTCATCGGATATCGGGGCGTCTGCATGACGAACTGGAGGAGGGGTGAAATTATCCCAGCCTGCTTCTCGATTGCTGCGCCAAGCTCGTACCAGAACGCCTCAATATTTCCACTAGCACCCACAGCTGGCCCGGGCATTGACTCCGACATGATGTTCCAGAAGATGGCGCTTAAGCAGACAAGATGGGGGTGGTGGGTGGGAGGCCTGAGGCAATGAGGGGTTGTTCGCGCTCTCTTGACCTCTCTGTTCCGTCAGTCCTTTTTGGGCCGCTTTTGCCCCCCCTATTTCTGGCACTCACCGTGACCTTGCTTCAATATTTTGGAAAACTCACCACTTGTCTAGAATCACCTCATCGCTTCTGCCTCATGCCTTGACAATGACTTCAAGTTCGACGCTGGCTTACCACTCACGGGCCCCAACGCCCTCCACCGTCAGTCGCGGGCCTGTCGCTGGAGGCAAGTTTGTTGCTGTTGGCATTGACTTTGGAACAACGTGAGTGCCCTACATCTCATATCACCATCGCTCATTCTGACCACGATGACAACAGATATTGTGGAGTATCGTGGGCACTCTCAGATGCTCCAGATATCATCCACGAGATCACAGAATGGCCAGCAGAATTTCATCTCAACTCCAGGGAAGACCAAGTCCCAACCCAGCTTGATCTCAAGTCTGGTAAATGGGGCTACGAGGTCACCTCTCAGATGAAACCAATCAAATGGTTCAAGCTTCTGCTGCTCAGGGACGCCGACATGGTGCGAAATGAGATCCGGGATTCCATCCATCTCAAAGATGCCCGGAAGCAGATCGCCGACAACAAGCTCACCCCAGTCAAGGCAGTTTCCATGTACCTCGAGAAGCTTTGGAAGCACACGTACGCACAGCTTGCCAGCAGATTCGATGTCGACAACATGCCTCTGAGGGTGGCGATTACTGTGCCCGCGATATGGCCCCCTTACGCAGAGCAAGCCATGAGGGAGGCTGCCGCGAATGCCGGGATCACGGTGGACAGAGACATCGGAATGACCACCCTGGACCTTGTTCAGGAGCCGGAGGCTGCTGCTTTGTCAATATTTCTTGATCGCAGGGACTTGCCCGATATTCAGGTAAGTGTCGCTGGAGTCTCCTGACCACGAGCAAGGGACTGCGATTGACCAAACACAACAGCCAAGAGAATCATTTGTTGTGTGTGATGCAGGAGGCGGCACTGTTGTACGTATACTTGCGTCGAAGCTCCAACTATCAGGTCTAACGTGCAGACAGGATGTCATCAGCTACACCGTTCAGTCTATCTCGCCCTTCCGCATCGGAGAATGTGTAAAAGGTGATGGTGAGTAACAACAGCTTGTTCAATATTATGCCGAGATCTGCGTATCTGATCCACAGTACAGGAAAACTCGCTGGAGCCTACCTGGTCGACGAAGCGTTTGCAGCATACCTCAACTACGAAACCAACCTCAAGATCAAGTCCCTCAGCATTGCAGAACACAACATGTTTGTCACCAAAGAATGGGAAATGGGAGCCAAAAGGAACTTCACAGGGAACCCAACTCCAGCAAGATTCGTCATGACTCCTCCATCAAAAGCGTTTGGCAAATTCGCCAAGATGGTGAATAAAACCGAGTTTTCCATCAGCCGGTATGTACTTGTCCTTTTCTTCTTTTTCCCCCCCTTAGTACTTGTGGATGGCTGACTTGGTTTGTAAAGAGAAGCAGTATCCGGCTTCTTCGAACAGTCCATGACCGGCATCCGCACATTGATAAGCGACCAAATCAAGGGCGTGGAAGCAGAAACCCATCGTAAACCGAAGAAAATCCTCCTCGTAGGCGGCTTCGGTGGATCTCAGTACATTTACAACCAGCTCGAGATCCAATACCCCAAACAAATCCTGCGACCCCTCGGCCGTCCGTACGTTTATTCACTTTTCTCCGTTCCCTCCCCCTCCCCACTTCACTTTTCACTAACGTGAATTGTTGTTCCTGCCAGGTGGTCAGCAGTAGCCCACGGAGCCGTAATCCGCCTCCTGCAAGACAAGATGTCCTCCATGTCCCAAACCAACCTCACCCCGCGCCAAAAAGCCACCATCGCAGGCATCCCAGAAGTCGTCACCCGTAAATCCCGCTACAGCTACGGCATCGTGTGCGATAAACCAATCGCCGCTCTTCAAGACTACAAACCGAACCTCGATAAAATCAAATACGACCCGGAGGGCGTCCAAGTAACCAGCCGGATGGACTGGTACCTCAACAAGGGCGACGAAGTGTCCAAGAAATCGCCAGTCTTGATCGGGTACCAACAGTTTGCAAAAGCGAACAACGCGCCGGGGAAATGCGTCTTTGTGATACGGTACAGCAGTGCGGATGTCCCACCGGCGAGGTTGGACACGGAGGTGATGGAGCTTTGCAGGATTGAGTGCGAGTGGGATCGGCCTTTTAGCGAGTGGAAAGAAGTCGGTTCCACCAACGGACAAGTAGGAGGGGGTGTAAGTACAGGAACAGGACATAATGGGAATGGGAATGGGAATGGGCACAATGGGGGAGGATGGAGAAAGTACGACGATCTGACGCTCGCTATGCGGTTCGGTGGACAACCCAAGTGGACTATCAGGGTGGGAAAGAATGAGGTTGAGCATGATGTCAAGGTTGAGTATAGTGGTTGATTTTTCGAGAGTATCTACATGGAGGCTTCCTCAAGTTGTTGTTTAGTTGTGGTTAGTATGGTATTTTGATATTCCGGGTGGCGTTGGGGCGTTGTGGATACCAGTAGCATAAGTACTTTGAGTGGTGTAGATCAGGTAGATGCTATTTTTTGTTGTTGTTATTGATCCAATACCCACCCCGAGCCACTTACCTACCTACCCACTCACCTCCCCGCCAAGTCATTATTGATTTGAAGAGCAGGATCCGGTAAGCCACACAGAGCCTGATGAGTTCTCTTATCTAAGGTTCCCCCACTGGAGTGAGTGATCATGACGACAGTGATCTTGGGACGGGCGTTCGGTGTGGATAAATCTGACCTCAGATTCTACGGTATTTAGTTCGCTACGAAGCCACAGCGGGTTGGCCGCGAAAGGACTTTCTCGAAAACAATTATCTGGAGAGTCCATCATCAATCAGACTGTGGATTGCCATCAACGGCGGGCATGTAAGAAGTATTGATGGTACGCTGGGTTTTATCCCGATTACGTCAAGATCAAACAATGTCTAACATGCACCCTTTGCTTGACCTTGTTGAACATGATGCCTTAAATAGCTGCCTCCAACGTTCTCGACGGCCCTTATTGACAAAAGTGTTGTTGTGAACCACCGAGAAACTCACAAGATTGACGAGGACTGAGACAGACACTCTGTATTAATTATGGTTCTTCTCCCTTCATATTCCAAGTTCACACCGTGTGCTTGGGCGCCACATGGATGCCTCAGGGACTCATGGTGATATAGATAGGAGGGGAAAAAGAAGGGAAAAAAGGAAAAGAAAAGAGGATTGGGTCCCGTTCAGAATCAAACTGACATCTCCCGGCCCTTCGCTGACTTCCGATTTGGGAAATACGCTGTTGACCGGGTGATTAACCACTCACCCACAAGTCCCGAAAGCTGACTTTTGGAAATCTTGCTTATGAATGGAGGAGGAGCCGAGCTCGAGTCGTCCCCAACCCATCTGATAAGCACTGCGTGATGGCGCCAATCGGTCGAATGGCTGAGAAAAAGGAACTCGAGAAAAGTTTCTTTGAGGACAACCGTAAGAACGGCGTTGCGGGTAGCAAATTAAAGGGAGGGTACAGGTGCCGAGGGATGTGTGTGAAATAATTACCAACTGTCATGGCAAAGATCTTTTTGGTAGGCGTGAAGAGCCGAACTTGCTGGACATGAGCGTGACGAATAAATTGGGGAAGCAACAATCCTGGTGGTCAGTTAAGTAAATATCAACAAACAAACTTACAGATTGTTGAGCAAAGACAATCTTCATCTTGTCCATGGAGCCAGGGCCAAAACCAACATCTGTCGATCAGTTAGCATCTGGACATTGGAAGGACTTGGTAGAATAACTTATCTTTGTGGGGGTCTCGGGGGAGACACACCCCACACTGTTTGTTAGTTAGTATCAATTGTTCAAAAGAAATTGGGGTAAAGTAAACATATCTTTTTCTCTAACGCTCAAGCTATCGTCCACAATCTGTATCTGTCAATGATTTCGACATGTAAAGAAACTTGTAAGAATAAACTTGGACCTTTGGATGACAGCTCGGTCGGAAGAAAGTCGTCGTTTACATCGGCGCGGCGTAGCAGAGGTATCGGTCGTTCCAGGCACCCACCCGCGGGACTCCCCAATGGTTCCTCTGATCCAACTCTCGTTCAATCTGCGCTCGCTTCTCGGGGTCGGAGGGAAGGAGCAGCATGATGACAGTAATCGAGACTGCAGTCATCACATCGCTGTCGACGCTGTCCCTTTCGGAGTGCTGGTAGTCACTGAAGGAGAACTCGAAGGGGCCCTCGGGTCCTAGGGCCGGGGACCGGTTGACGACGGTCCCGAGAACGGCGTGGCCGTAAAAGGGATTGTCGATTGTCCAGAAGCCCGTGTAGAAGTTTGTTTTCTCCCTTCCCACGACCCAATGGGAGTCCGCCTCGAAGCGGCTCACCATCTTCTCGTACGCGGACAGGCCCCAGAGATCGCTCGACACTTGAAACAGCTTCGGGTCCTACCCGAGGCGGTGCTTGAGGAGATCAATGGCAGCCTGGTCGCAGTACGGCCCATCGTCGTCATTCCCCAGGGGGACGCCGCGAAGGGGTGGGAAGGACCAAAACTCTTCTACGGTCTCACAGTTGTGAAGCCTTGCGAGCGTGATAATCACACAATTACTTTGGAGATTGTCGGGATTGGTAGAGGAAACCATTGTCGGATGGGGTTGCGGTCTGGTGGGAAAAAAGAAAGGAGGGGAAAGAATATTGTCGCTGGTAATGGTTGGAACGATTTATGATCGCAAAAGAATGAAGACGAATTCTCGATATGAGCGAGTAGGTGTAAGTGGAAAAGGAAAAAAAGAATAAGATGCCGCAACGTCGCGGGCGAATATGTACCCTGCTGGCCACTCGAGCGGTGGTGGGTGGAGCCTCCAGGTCCGTCCAGGTTCCGGACCCGTCCTTCAGTCACTGTTTCCCCGGCGACCATAATCACTCGGGAGCACGCCCTGACATTTCAGGACGGTTAAGGACATCAAGGTAGTTCGATAGAAAATAAGGGAGACGAATTACAAACATCACAAGACGGCCGTTCCGCTATGGGTTGTTCACTACATGTATTATAGATGTCGGGGCGTATGCCCTTTGTCTTTTTCTTAGCCTTCGTCTTCTAACAAGATTCAGGCATGCTTCAGCAGTGTTGAAGACAACAGGACGTGGAGCAGGAGAACCCCAAAAAATAATGACAAAATACAGGTATCACACTGTCAAGTAGTAGAAAGCATGCACAAGGATAGGTAGGGAAAAAAGAAGAAAAAGAAGAAAAAAGAGAAAGCAGTTACGACGAGTTACGTAGACAGGCACTCCAGAATCACAGACGGCTAAATATCACAAGCAGAATCAGCGTCTGAAGGACATCAAGGTACAAATACAAGATCAATAGTGAGGTGCGATAGCCACAAATCTCAAACTCTTGGTCAATAATTTTTGCCGATTACGGCTTGAGGTAGATCTGTGATCTGATGTCTTGATGATTTAGCATCATGTCTACACTCCTATCGCCTAAATCTACTTCAACGCAGTCAAGTCTAGCCCTATTAGGCCAGCTAAATCCACGCGCCCGCAGTCGCCAGTTTTCCTCCTTCTCCTTGCTCTGCTTCCGACGATTGCTGGATTAACTCTCGCTGTCAAAGCCATCTCAGCTGGGTAGAGCTCTCTGGCGGTAATAATCTCCCCATGCCAGCTCGCAATCGTCCGTCTTCCTCCCTCTCCTTCCATGTTCGCATTCGCGGCTTAGTTCTCGCCATCAAAGCGACCACCACCGCCGGTGGTATCGTACCGACCACCATTGATCTCGGCGGCCTCGATGGCGTCGACGTCCTCGCCGTGCCAGACTGTGTCCTTGGGACCCTCATCCATAACGATGTTCACCTCGTCACCGGTCTGGGCGTTGACAAAGGACTTCTCATCCACGACAACCTCCCGTCGAGCGATTCGGCGCATGAGAGGTACCGGTCGTTCCAGGCACCCACCCGCGGGACTCCCCAATGGTTCTTCTGGTCCAACTCTCGCTCAATCTGCGCTCGCTTCTCGGGGTCAGAGGGAAGGAACCACATGATGGAAGGACGCTACGTTGGGGATGGTTCAAACCATTATAATCGCAAAGGAATGAACATGCACTCTCGGTGCGAACCATGCCCGGGATTTGTTCTGGTCATTACATGGTGGAAGAGTCGGATAAGCTGATAAATAAGCTTGCTATTCAAGTAAGCACGGAAGACACGTCTCGTTGACGATATCCGACGGCCCCTTAAGTAGCCTCGAGCATGTGACGTAGGTATTCGAAACTCTTGCCACAGATGACCGCTGCCTGTGTTTTCGAAGGTGACGGGTGCAGCCCAGGCCAGTTTGACCAGGGGTAATAATTAAACTCAGCGGTGCCTCAGTACTCAAGCAGCGCGTGCCTCACCCAGCGATGGGGCGACAGGAGCAGCAAGTGAAGCCAACGAGCGTGACGATCACACGGTTCATTTTGTGAGTTTCTTGTGTTTCTTGTATTCGATCGGGAGGCGTGTAAAGAAAACTGTTGGCTGCAGTAGGTTGGGCAAGAACTGCTGAGAAGTGAAGATGGCTTAGCGGACATGCAGCAGTAGCTGGTTGCGAGGTACCAGTAAAGCCTGCTGCGAGATGTCAGTAAAGACCGATTTATCATTAGTGTCGCGGCTGTGACAGGACATTGTGGACGGGACCCACCTTTCAAGACCACGCCTTTTTTTCCCCCTTTTTCCCCCTTAGCTTGATTTCAGCTTCGTGCTCTGCTGGAGAAAGCCAAGGCTTCCTGAGGCATTCTCCAGGTAATGGATGCTGCTTAGATTCCAGGCAGTACCATGTAATTGGATGAGGTGACGGTCTGATGCGGGACAGGCTCCCATCGCTGGCTGCGTGGGTGCAGTCGAAAGAAAGTTAGTCGCAACATGACGATCTTCAACTTGACCGGATGAGTAAATCAGTCTGCGCTTTGCGAAACATTGTATGAGGGAGGCTGTTATTGGTCTCTGAGTTGGCGATACGCGATAAAAGGCTAGTGTCCAATCCTTTTACAGCCTTCTTGCAACCCCGTCATGGTCAGTGCCGTCGGCCTGGTCTTCAGCTCCTTCATGTATACAAAACTAACAACCACCATCTCGATCGACGTGTACGTCACTGACCCGTTCGACAAAGTGAACCAGTACTCGTTGGTCGCGCTCGAGAGGTGGGTCAACTCCACCGTGGTTGGGAAACTTGTGGGCGTCGGGGAAGGATAAATGGTTGTCCAGGTGCGGTGCAAGAGGTTTGTGTATTCGGTGTAGGCAGCCCATTGCACACGGGAAGAGATGTAGGTGTCTACCGTCGATGTTGATTCGGCACAGCGGCCCGAGTACACAGAGAAGTAATTTGTGAGGGTTGGTGACGGCAAGAGTGGTTGCTGGCAGAGAGTGAGGGGTGCAAAGATTGCAAGAATAAAGAGGATCAACAGCATGATTTTGAGTTGGTGGGGTTTTCGATAATTGCTTGTTGAGAGCAACAATACTTGGCAAGTTAGGGAAAGCACAGTTTAATATCTGAATGGTCGAGCTTGGGAACTCGCAATTTATCCAGACAGATTGATCGGTTGGTTCCGATCGATCCTTCGACTCCCGGGAGTTGAGGTCGGATGTTACCTACACAATTTTGACAAATATTACTATGTAGATGCATTTAGACATTCTTCCGAATATAGCGCATGTGGATGGGGATTCAGAGGACAGTAGACTGTGGGAGTGATAGAAATGGTACATCCTTGGTATTTGCGGGATGGACGCGCGGACGTGGTGGGACGCCCAAAATTGACTCCACTAACAAAAGCCGGTAGTTAGACATTCATCATAAATTTCATCAAAGGTGACACGGTCAATTAATTCCAACTGCTTCCATTTCAACTTTCTCCCTGACCAACACTTTCTTCCATTACCATACACCTGATGACGGCCACCCACCCTTCCAGAGCGCTTGCCTACTTACGGAATCCGGGATGTTGACAGTGCTTCGGCAGTCGGCAACAGCAACTCCCGTCCCTGCATTACTATGTAGGACGTGGTAAATGGCTGAAGGATTGTGCGGCTGAAGAGTTGGCTAGCCTATTCTATCCAGTATTATCTTGGCATTCCGGGGTCTTCCAGTTAAAATTTAAGGGCCGCCCTCCCGGGGCCATGGTTCCACAGAACTATTGTACACTAAAGCTCAGGCGAAACGTTAGTGGGATCCGTTGCTTTTTGTGTGTGCACGCGCTGAGATTAGGACTACTATACCACGCAATTTATAGTACTTTCAAAGAATTGAAAATATACTATTACTTTGACAACGAACGATGTGCTTTTCAATATACACCAAGTCTGTTCATTTCTTGAGCTTGGATACAGCAACATGATTTTGGATTGTGGTGTGCAAGCAGCGCGTGGGCGCGCACAAAAAGGAAACGGACCAACCAACGTTTCGCATGGGCTTTAACGTTACATCATAACTAACCTAATATAGGGCCTATTCACGCACCTCTCATAGGTTGAGGAAGAGCGACAAAAACGTCACAATATGCAGGTGAGTAAGCGACCAAAACGCGTTCGGATAGTAAGCGGTAAGCGACAAAACGGGGCAATGCTTGCGAGTATAGTAGGCAGTAAAAACGCGGCAATTGCATGCAGGTATAATAAGCTGCGTCATCCAGCTCACTCCTCCCGCTCTTGTCGCTGCCAGTCACCTAGACAGAGTTCGTTTCTTCTCTAGCACGCACACACACACACACCATGGTCAGGTTTCTCCAACTCGGCGCCCTCGGGCTGGCGCTGTCCAGTGTCTCGGCTGCCGTCGCGGTCCCTCAGACAGACGGAACGGCCGGGAAGCCTAAGCCGCCCGCGTGCAAGGGCATGACCAAGCGTCAAGAGTGGTATGTGTCGCCTCGTCCCTCAACCGCAACGGTATCAGGCTAACAGTTGACAGGCGCAACATGAAGAAGCCGGAACAAAAGGCCTATCTGGATGCGGTGCGCTGCGTCATGACCAAACCCGCTAAGCTGCCCAAGCTCAAGGCGCTCGGAGCCAAGACGCGCTGGGACGAGCTGGTCATGCTGCACCAGGTCGAGGCGCTCCAGATCCACAGCACGGGCACCTTCCTGCCGTTCCACCGCTACTTCCTGCACGTCCAGCAGTTTCTGCTGGGCGAGTGCGGCTACAAGGGCGGCCTGCCGTGGTGGAACGAACCCCTCGACGCCGGCAACTTCATGAATTCGCCGCTGCTCGACCCCGTCAATGGCTTCGGCGGCGACGGCACCGGCCCCGGCAACTGCACAGGCGCGCCGTTCGCCGGCCTGACGGTCAACATCGGACCCGGCTTCACCAACCAGCCCCGCTGCGTGAACCGCAAGATCAATGACTTCTTCAGCGGCCTGACGAACCAGACGTACGTCGACGACGCCATCAGCAAACCCGATTACGCAAGCGCCTGGCTGGCCATCTACATGGGGCCGCACCTGTTCGGCCACATCGCGCTGGCCATGATGGACGGCAACAGCATCACGTCCCCCGGAGACCCCTTGTTTTTCGCCCACCACGGATTCGTCGATAAGATGTGGTGGGACTGGCAGGCCCGCAACCTGCCGGCGCGGCTGAGTGACATGAACGGTCCCAACGCGCAGACGCCCGAGATCGGCTTCATCGAGTTCGACGGCGGCATCGCAGAGGAGGCGGCTGCGAATGGCTGGGGCTCCCCCAGCCCGGCCATGCTGGCCATCACGCCCGACCCAAAGAACGGCGACAACGGCGGCACCGAGACGACGCTGAACCACGTCATGAGCTCCTTGGGAATTATACCCGACGCTACTGTCAGGGATGTCATGGACATCCAGGGGGGGTATCTGTGCTATCAGTATGTGTAGATTAGGTAGTTAGTAAAGGTGTCTTCAGGAGGTAATAAATAATAAATGTACTGTTACCCCGAAGTTCGTATACCCAGTGGACCGTACCACGTTAAAATCTATGAGGGATTCTAAACTCGGTTCCAGGGTATGACTACGTGATCTTGAGATGGTTTCTTGATTGGGGGGTTGTGAGGAGAGAGCCCCTTTACCCCGTCGGATCTAAAATATATGTATACATTTCAGATTCATCAAACTTGTGACCGAGCTTGCAAATCACTCCAGTTGGTCAAAAACATTGTGACAGAGTCCAGAGTTTTTAACGATAAGCAACATCAACTGGTGAAACTAGTCTAGGTCCTTGCTAGCAGCAGTTACCAGAGTTGGAGGCAATCCTGTCAGACCAATCAGGAAACGTTTTTTTTTACAAAATACACTCAAAAATTTGGGCACACGCAACAACTGAGTTGACACACTGTGAGAAAGGAAAAAGGGGGGGCACGGTGTTTATGATCAAAAATTGTATTTCCAGTTCCACTGTATGTCCACTATGCCAACATATGTACAGTACTTCCCACCTTCATCCAATTAGGTATGATTCCATTCCAATCAGGTATTTCCATCCAAAATTATCCACGAACCCCCTACCCTCTGTTTTTAACTCCAGTCCTCAGCCTTGTCTCTCAGACACTCGTTCTATCCTAAACTGTCCAGCGGCTTGATTTAGGCGACGAAAACCTTGGACTCGCGCTTTCCGAGTTGGAGTCCCTCATAGCGCTTGATAGCCAGATCCATGGTCTGACCGAGCGAGTTGGCCTCGGTGGTGAGATCCTGGGACTTGGACTCGATATTGTCGATCAAGAAAATGGCAATCGTCTATGTAAAAAATTACAGACACATTTAGTATTGGCTCCAGATGACTTTTTCGGCGCGAAAATGGGTAATTGGGTACTTACGTCATCGATACTCTCAACTTGACGGAGAACAGCAGCGACAGGGGGGCCAACGAATGGCACCTTGGTGAGAATCCCGGACTTGCCGATCATGATGTTCAGGAATGCCGTGTGGACGCGGGCGAAATCATGAAATGCGTTATAAACGGCCGCGGCGTCGGTCGGGTTAGTAATTGGCTGGGTCCCTTCGAACTGTTGGATCATGGCGTTGCCCGTCTCTACGAACTGGGTGAGTTCTTGAATGATTACCTATTTTTTAGTAGGAGATGGTTAGCTACATGTAGCTTTCGGGCAACAAGGCTATTTTGGGAATGTGGTGTTCTGGGTTTGATCTTACTGGGAGTGGTCCTTGACCGATTATGATCAGGGGAGCGTTTACGATGGTGATGCTCTGGGCGGGTCGCTGGAGCTTTTGGGATTGATCGGTGAGCGTTTTGAGGCCGTCGATGATCCCTTGTGGTGAGATGGCGGCCATGGCGGGAACAGCCATAATGGCGACGGCTGAGGTGAGGAAGGAGCGGACGGAGACCATTTTTGCGGTTTGGATGGAAGTGCTGTTTGGTGGCTGTTGGGAGTGGCTTGAAGGCTGGTGATTGCTGGCTTGCTGATGATGATTTCAAGGTCTGAGGGGAGGTATCACGACCTCTCTTTTATATAGATCATATCCCCTCATGAACCTAATGTCTTGTGACTAGCAGACTGGGTCCGAAAGCGTTGATCTTGCCCTCACCGCATACCGATCAACGGCCCCCACACTGCTGCCACTACAACAACTTCAAACCGCGATCCATCACCATGGTTGATTCCGATCTTCTGGACAGAGACATGTCGGTCCAACCATGTGCCATACCCAGCCCCTGACGTCCCAAGATGTGGGGTCATTTCCTCCACTGATCTGCTTGTCAATTGCGGGTAAAGCCGTCGAAATCTTTCGCCGACAAACCCAAGAGCAGCTCATTTCTTGGCAAATCTTTTCAATCCAAATGCAAATGCAGATCTGTGCATCGCCAACCACTTCGGCGGGAATGGAAGTGCCGATCCGACCTATTACGTCTAAATCGGCTAGCTTTGTCCTCGCTGTCTTGAAATTTTGAGTCACAAACAACGCTGCATAGACCCGATGTATTTCGCAAGTCCAGTTGTGCCGAGGGACTAAATCGAGTCTTGCCTAGCGCCGTCCAGCTGGTCAATCATGATATCGGAAAAGGGGTATTTCGGCTTGGGCTACGTGCACTAGCTCCAAGCCCCACCTATGCAGTGACAGGGAGCTTGAAATACCAAGTAAGCTTATTTCTACAGTGCACTGGCAGCAAAAGAGCGCGGTCAAATCGGCGAATCTGTCTCCTAGCGGTGTGATGGAAATTGGGGCAGCACAGGCAGGTTCTCGTTCCTTGCCCCTGTAAACCCCGAAATCTACACTAATTATAAGCTGGCATATGAGCCCTGAGAATAGGACCGAAGCTAAAGCAACGGGAAGTGCCGTGCAGATCTCATTTGCCTCATTTTCTCGCGAGCAACCTTGAACCTTCCTCCCATTGAATCATCACCAACCACAACAGCACGAGAAGCGATGCGCAGAAAGGCTCCTAAAGTCCTTAGCTCTCGCCCGTGGTAACGAGATTCACTGATAGCCATGTAGGTATGGCAGATGCAGAGCATCGAGGACTGTCTCCGAAATGTGCCTGCACTGAGTGCTTGACTTTCACCAACAAAGATCGCAGTTTACGTGGCAGTAGATCTTCATCATCAACATGAACTAGGACTCCTCTCAAATGAATGATCGTCAAGACAGCATGCCTAGTCGACTCCATTGGTGACCGACTCCACACAATCCACAAACTCCGATCTATACACTACTCCTTGTCCGACCTTTTGTGGAGTTCCTCTTGCCGAAATCGGCGCGAGGGCGGTCCTCCCCTCTCAAGTTTCAATACACCTTCGCCTGCATCCAACCCAACCGTTCTTGCACAGCAAACTCCGCGTCATCCTCAAATACACCAAGGCACAAGACACAAGGCACATCCGGATTTCTTTTTTTCCCTCAGTGATAAATTCGTGGCGGCACAGTCCCTACAGTTAGGTATAACCACATACCTTCATCATTTCTTCCCCTCTACCAGGGGTAGAAGCGGTACCTAGAGGCTCCGAAGAACAAGACTGCATTTTCGGCTCACGACCAAGCGCCTCCAGCTTCTTCAGTACACGTTCGCTTCTCGTCTGTGCCACTCGTCATTGAGAAAGTTGCTCGGCGAAGTCGTCGAACTTGGTACGATGTGCCGAGGCACAGGCAGGTCAACAACCAGAGGGCAACCAGCTCTGGATCCTCGAGTCACTCGGTCGGAATACATCGCCACCACCTGCTCTGGGCCTTTTTCGATTGGTTTCCATCCCAGGCAATATCCTGTAACGAGCGGAAAGGTGCGTGGATAATTAACAAAAGGCTCGAATTGGCCAATGAAGGTAGGGGGGATCGGGCGCCAAACATTTGGCGCGTCCGTTTCGAATTTTGGATGGTCCTCTTTGATGTCGTCGAGTTTTTTCCCTTCCGAAATTGCACACGCCAGCGTTCTTTCGAAATTAATCATGCCGACCGTGTTGTGGTTCCTGACAAGGACATCGTCAACAGCCACACTGTATTGTGGGATGGCCAACCTCCAGCAGGCGGCCAGGGTTTCATTGTCTTCCCACCATCAAGGCCGTTTTGGTTCTTCTTTGTGCTTTATAAATACTTCCTTTATGATTTCTTGCCATTTTGTGAGCCACCTTCAATCTTCTCTAGGAGAATCGAACGCACCGATCGTGGCTTTGCTAGGTCTGCCTATTATGTCAAAATGCCCAGAACCCATGGTAGAGTGGAGAGTAAGTGAGTCAGAATGCCCAGCCGCGTGAATATCTTGGAGCTGCCGATTGCATCAATCGAGAAATCCATATCTGTCGAGTAAAATACGTCATCGTAGACCTTGGCCACCGGGCTTATTGGGCGACCCCATGACGTTTGATGCACCCTTCGAGAATTGTGGCAGCCCCGGAAGTGAGCGCGCTTTGTTCGACTGCCCAAATAATGGTGAATGTGCGGTTGTCGGCGCGCGTGTTTTGGTAGCTGTTAAAGGAATTTGTGACTTTTCTGTAGGGAATCAGGCTTAGAGGGTACTGTGCTATGTAGGTGTTCACTGGGTGTACTGGGCTTACGGTGGGTCCAGACCTGCCTGGCCAAGAGGTGGATCACCACATGCGCTAAAATCCACTGTCCAAGCCCCAAATTTCCAGTGACAGCTGTCTGACCTTCCCCTCCTCCATTCATCTTTTACCACTTATTAGGTAACACAAAACGTCGACAATATGGAAGCGTCCAAGTCCAAGTCCGACAGCCTTTCCTGGCGTAACATGTCCGTCAGCGACATCAACGGCGTCTCCCTCCTCGCAGACCAAGTCCACTCGGCCCTGCCAGAAAGTGACCAAGTCTACAAAGAACGGCTTGCGCTGTTTCCCGAGGGATGTCTCGTCCTGGCAGACGACAGCAACGTAATATGCGGCTACACAATCTCCCACCCTATCCGTCACCAATGTCCACCAGCATTGGGCAGCATGCTCGGAAAGATATCGCCCGATGCCAATCAATTCTACATCCACGATGTGGTTGTCTCTCCTAGTCTCCGGGGCAAAGGCATGGCGAAGGAGGCTATTGATAGAATGCTTGCACTCGCAGAGGGCCGTGGTTATGCGACGGCATGCTTGATCTCGGTCTACGGAACGCGTCCATTTTGGGCAAGGTTTGGGTTTGTGCCTGAAGCGGTTGACGAAGGTTTCCGGGAAAAGCTAAAGGGGTATGGGGATGATGCGGTGTACATGATTCGTCGGAATGGACAAAAAGTAATAGCGGTAGGAGAGGAGAAATAGATGTTTTCTTTCCGCTTTTTGGACGGTTGGAAGGCTCTGTCTAACTGGGTTATTACACGTTACTCGGCTGCATCTACGTGTCAGATCCATGCTGAGACTGAATTTTGTAAAGGGGACCGACAAAAATGATAGAAACATGATTTCTGGTTGTTGACTGGTCCATTACAAACAATTCCATCTGTCTGACTTGTAAGGAAACGCTTTTCAATACAAACCTTACTCATCCTTTCTCACATTGAGAAAATCCGAAAACTAGTCAGGCACAGTACCACGCAATCCTATTCGCAAATTTCAGGTACTGAATATCATTCAACATTTTTAAACTTGACGCTATCATCGCCTTCAAGGAGAAAACAAAAAAAAATCCAGCCTGAGAATAAATACCTACGGGTAAGTAATTAAAAAAAATAAAAACAACACTCGAGCAAAGTAAAATTGTAGGTATCATCAGTATTCTTCTAAATATTTACAAACTTGAAGTATGTAGGTATATACAATTTGCTACTCGTACCCGAGCAGCAAAGTTGAACTAGTCACTCGCTGGCAAACTGTCCCTCTCAGGTCCAATCTTGCCAACATGAATGTATGTACATGAGTTATTCAACAAACCACATCCACCACCCTCTCACCTATTTACACTGCGAATAATATTGATTGCCAACCTGGCATGTCCCCTGCTGGCAGCAGGTTGGGCCTGTCCATCCCTGTCCGCCGCACTGTGCCCACATGGCAGCGCAGTTGCCGCCGCCGCCTGGGGCAGATGTAGCGCTGGGAGTAGTAGGGGCTTTGGTAGTTGTCGTCGGGGGAGGATTGCTGCCGCCGTTACCGGCGCGGATGTCGGAGTGGGCGTTGGTAGTCAACATCTGAGCATAGGCGTCAAACCAAGCGCCAGCCCGCGGAGCACCAGACATGCCGCATTGGCCATCGGACTCGCCGCCGGGCTTGACCCAGACGATGGCGTCGACGTTGGGGTTGTTGGTGTTTGTGGTGAAGGGCTGGCCGAATCCAGCTGGGGAGACGTTGCACCACTCGCCCCATTCCTTGCGAGCTCCCGAGAGCGCGACGCGGCCCTGGTCGATGATGAAGTTTGTTGGGAGGCCGCGCTCTCTCAGAGCGTTGCCGAGGGAGGTAGCATAGCGAGACTCGTCCGCCGAGGGGCTTCCTGAGGTGTAAGGGGGCGGGTTGGTGGTCGAATAGGGGTTGTAGTTGGAGACGTTGCTGGAGAAGCCCCTGATTTTGGCGTTGCCGCCCGCCTTCTGCAAAATGGTGGCAACTTCGGCGGCGGTAGGGGCGAGGTTGTCTTGCCAGCCGAGCCAACCGCCGTTTGCCACATCAAGGTAGAGGTGGATGTTGCTGGCCTGGAGCTGTGAGATGGCATAGCCGATGGCCTCCTCTTGGGGCCCGCGGGCGTTGCGGCAGAAGGCGGTGGTGCCAGTAACCATGTTACCGATCGCATCCGGCTCGAGAATGACAGCAAACTGGAGGTCCGAAGCGGCCTTGAGCTTCTGGGCGAACGGCTGGACAAACTCGGTGCGGTACCGGTTTAGACCATTCTGGCTGAAGCTCAGTTCGCCCGCAGACTCGCCCGCACTGCAGTCCCGGTCTGGCACATTGTACAGAACGAGACCGACGATGGGCTTCTGGCCACTCGCTTGGGCAGAGCGGGCATTTTGGATGGCCTCGTCGATGTCACGGAGAAGGGCAATGTTTGAAATCCAGACGAAGGTGCCGACGTTGTTCTGCACGTATTGCACCTTGGCAGCGTTGGTCTGGTCGCCGCGCGAGAGGAAGGCCTGGCGGGTTTGCTCGAGGGACTTGCTGTACTTTGGGTTGACGAACAGGCTGCGGCCGACAAAGGGGTTGCCGGACTGGCGAGGCTCAAGTTCGCCGGGGACGGGAGAAGCACTGCTCGAAGCCAACAGGCCAGCGAGAATGGCGATGGTAATGCCGCGCATCTTGTCTGCTGCTGTCGAGAACTTGAAGACTGCCTGGTGTCGCCAGACATAACAATCACTTAGACCCAAGACTTGCTTTTATAGCACATCTCCATGATGGCTCACTCGGAAGACATCCCGTCTGTCCCAAGCGGACTCCATTCGGTGACATCACCTACGTAGCAAAGCCGATGATTTCGCCGGTGCGAAACAAAAGGGTGTGCACCCTGTTACGGGACTGGTCGTCGACATTCCGCACAGGATCCGGAGGAGGCATCCGTAAAAACGGAGGTCGATATCCGTGCTTCCATGGCCGGTTTAGTCGTGCGGGCTCGCATTCGGGGATACTCACACGGCGATGGATATTTGGCCGAGAGAGGAATGCAGTGAAAACAAGTCGGTTTTAGAAATCGTCAAATGGGGCCTCTCAGCTGGATCGCCAGTGGCGCGCTTAACTGGTCGCGCTTGATACCACCTGTTTCGGCCTAATGTGTTCACGTGAGGTTACAACGCACCTGCTTGGTGGTGGATCAGCTGGGGGATCGGGGACTTTGAATGTTCTTACTCTGCAAAGCTGGTGTGCCCCATGTGCCATGGTGCTGGGGGAGTATCTGAGTGTGATTGGAGGAAAAGCCTGTCATCGAGAGCCCGAAGAACTTACAAGACGATAAAGTGCGGCTACGACTAAGGGGCTTTTCACTCTGGTTTTCAGCGACGACAAACATTCGTAGAAGCAGGTAAAAAATCTCTACTAATTCCACAATGAGTCGTATTTAAAGGGCTCTCTCACCAGAAATTCATGATGGACACTCTCGATGGATTACCAGCCCTTTTTTGGTTCCATGATGTCGGTTTTGGGGTATTGTTAGTTTGGCCTGCTTCGTCCGAATGCTTACCTAGGCACTTGAATTTGTACAACATATATGTAGGATGGCCGCTTTCTTCGTCTTGGGCTGCTAGCATGCTGCAGTTCACATCACCTTGATAATTTTCCCCGTCCCCATTGGTTCCTCGGTATTACAGAACACTTTGTTCCATACAGAATCAATCTTCCGTTGCCTGCACTATATCCTGGAGGCCCGCTTTTCTTTAGAGACTGTTTAGTTGTCTGAGACAACCTATGTATAGTCATTCGGCTCAAGTTTGCTTCTGATGGTACATGTGCTCGCTGATCCGCAGATACATGTATGTAACTCCCGCATTTCACTCCAACCTCGAAACCCCGGGATCACTCCCCGTCCTCCAGACGTCATTATCCAACCCGAAACTAACACCCCCTCCACTAAAGGAAAACTCTTTGATCTGGTTAAACGACCAATTCTCCGGCAGGGGAAACCCCATGTTTCCCGAGTACCCCCACGACATGCCGCTAACAAACGACCACTTGGCACCCACCTCCTTGGAGACTCTCGTACAAATATTCCGAGACCCGTAAACACAGTACTTGTACTTCCCACCCTTATCCTGCAATGCGTCCCTGACACCCCTAAAATAGGGAATAATGTTCGAGTCCACGTCCTCGTCCAGCGCGTCATAGTCCACGGCAAAGTATATACACGTCCCCGACGGAATCCTGAAGCCCGAGGCTTTGTCGTGCGCAATGGAAGCATGCGACCTGCCAATGTCGTACGAGAACCCGGCAGCAGACCGACCGCCGTACTGAAAGATGGGGAAGAACCTCAAGCCGGCATCCAAGATTGTCTGTGGCTCGTTGGGCTTCAGCGCTTTACCCAGGTAGTGGGGATCGCTGGGGGGAACGTTTTCGTCCAAGTACCGTCCCACGATCTGATATCCCGCTGCCTTGAGCGCCACGCCCCTCGTCTGGGTGATTTCAGTGATGCAGTCGCAACCCGTCGCCGGACGGTCGGCATCCCCCATCGACACCAGCAGCTGCGCCCAGGTCGCGTAATCATTCTTCCCCGTCGTCGGGATCTGCGAGAACTTTTGAAAGGCAATCAGCCACTCGACGTGGCTATCTGTCGCCGCGTCCGTGTTGATGTCGCTAGCGGAGTAGTAGACGGGACTGCCCGAGGCCGAATAAGTGGGAGAGTTGAAGTAACAAGCGGCGCGGAAGAGATATCTCAAGTTGCCTGTCAATGAGCCGGTCCCAACCCCCTTGAGCGCAGCCTGCGTCTTGGGACCAAAGTTGCCGTTGGCATCCGCAGCAGGGATGCCGAGCTCGTACTGCAGACCCATCATGAAGCCCGCCATTACGTCGCGCGAGAACCACCCATCGCAGGGCACAAGGATCATGGCCGGGATGCCCACATCAGCCACGTACCGCTTGTTCAGCCACTGCTGGATCTGCCGGGTCGTGTCTGACCCCTGAGGGATCTTTTTGAACTGGTCCATCCGGAACATGGCCCTGCAGATGTGCGGCCAGACCTTGTTCCTGTCTGATACACTACCTAAACCCGCGTCGATGTAGAGCTGGTGGAAAGAAGCATCAGACTGGTCGTCCCAGATGATCTCGGCGCGCGCGCCCGGGTACCCTTTACACCACAGCGCCGCGTTGTATAGTCGGAAGAAGTTGCTCCCCGACTGCAGCGGCTCCTGGTCGGGCATCTTGTTGCGGCTCTTCACCGCGTTGAAGGTGCCAGTTCCAAAGTTGCGGACGGTGGGCGAGATACCCAGCTCGTACTGGAGACCCTGCGTCAGAGAAAAGACGGTGCTCCAGCCTGTCTTGCCGTTTTCTGGCGCAGCAATGTAGTCGACGGCTACACCCGTGTACCGCTTATTGATCGACTTTTGCGCGTCCCAGACCTTGATATCTCCGAGTCCGCTCCAGGGGACCGAAGGGTCCATTGTCGACCCAGGGAAAGCGTACATGCCCAGGTATCCCGGACATTCCGTCTCCGGGTACTCGTGCAGGTGGGGAAAGATCCTCGGGCCCGTCTTCTTGGGCGCTTCCTCCCTCAGGTGCCTGATAAGGTCGCGAATGGCCCGCACCATGGCTTCCGTAGGAATCTGCCCCGGGTTGAGTAGACCGCAGATGGAGTAGAAGGCGGTGTTGCGGCCGTAAATGTCTTCGATAAACCCTTTGTGGTTGGCTTCCCCCCTTTCGTAGCCTCGGCCTTGGTAGATGTTTCCGTGCGGGCAGACCATGAAGTTGTAAGCGATGTCGCCTTCGTACTCGGTCCCTTGCTCGTGGTCCATCCACACGTCGGCGATGTCTTGTTTGCATTCGTCTTCGGATGAGTAGTCGGGGGGGAACAAGCTGCTACCGCGGTAGTGGATGAAGACGCCTGCGATGGGGTCCCAGTCGGGGTTCTTGCTGGGTACGGGTGGCTGAGAGGCCCTCTCGCGGAGGGCCGGGTAGACGATCTTTTCGGCCCAGACGGAGCGGGGGATGATAGTGATTGCCTGGGCTGTCGGAAGCTGGAGGAGGCCGGCCACCCATAGGAGGGTGAAAATTGTAAGAGAAAACATGGTCATGTCATTTCCTTTGCTATACCACCTCTGAAGGGATAGATGATGACCCTGAAGAGGCGGGAGAAAAACAGATTTATCGACACACGAAGCCAACTCACATCATGGAAAACATTCGAACCCTTTTTTTTTCTTGATGCTTTTGTATAGCTTGATACGCCTTATCGCCTTTTTTCCCGATCGAGAGACCGAACCTTTCGCACAGCCGCCATCTAATCTAGACTCTCTCCTTGTCTATGAGGAAGTGGTGAGGCTAGGCATTTTGTCAATATTTCGGATAGATTTTCGCCCGTATTATGTCGCCTCTACACCCCTTCTCGCATGAAGCTTAATTTAAAAGGGCAGGTGGTTTTGATCCCAATGTTACCAACCGGCTATTTCACGCATTTTTGTTTACCGTGGTCAGGGGTATGAAGCATAGTAGCAGAAATACCGACCACTCAACGCAGCTTTCCCCGCATTCCCAGGCACTCGGGACACCAATTACCCGGTATTGCCAGTGGTTGTCATTCCATTTCCTTGGTTCTCTCCAAGCCACCAATTTCAATAGTTTTACCACAGATTCTGAGCTGATTGGTCCTTTTTTTTCTCTCATGGAATAACGAGGCTGTGCCAGAGTTATCCCCATGTTTTTGTGTGCCGGAGGTTTTTCCTTTATCAGCATTAATACAAAAGAGTCTAGATCCCTCCTCGCTTATAACGCCACAGCGTTGTGTCCGGCGAGAAGAGTTGCTCCGAGCGTTTTTTTCTTTCTTTTTTTGTACAACGTTAAAGTTCCATATTTCTCATCCGTTCAAAAAATACGAAGAGCACGCATAACGTTTAATAATAATAGTAATAATAATAATAATGATTGTGCATGTGTGTGTGTGCACGTGCGTGTATGCGTTTACGTCTATATAACAACAAACCTGGAAGCCCAGGTCCAAGTGTCAAAGTTGCAAAAAACATCTCGGCTCGAAATCACAACATTTCATTCATTGGATCCCAAACCCCAACCGAGATCACAAACATCAGTTCCCACCCCACCAACCCACCTACCATGAGACTCCTCTTTATCGTCGCAGCATCAGCAGCCCTGACTGGCTCTACTCAGGCCATGAAAGTAGGAGACATCTGCGGCACCGACGCCGACAAGGGCAGCTGCCAGACC
This sequence comes from Cladorrhinum sp. PSN259, assembly GCA_033725935.1. Classification (NCBI taxonomy): domain Eukaryota; kingdom Fungi; phylum Ascomycota; class Sordariomycetes; order Sordariales; family Podosporaceae; genus Cladorrhinum; species Cladorrhinum sp. PSN259. The sequence continues at coordinate 120,296 of MU867134.1, forward strand.
ACCTCGTGGTGCAAGAACCGACACGGCACCGTTTCCGGTTCCGGGCTCTGCCCCGGCACGCCCACCGACGTGAGGTGCTGCTATTACCCCGACTGCTCGTCCCCTTACCAGAAGGGATCCTGCAAGCCTACCTGGCAGGTCGACGGTGTCGGCGTTGCCTGCTGGGGCACTTTCAAGTCTGGCTATTGTCCTGGACCTAAGGATTACAAGGTAACTGTTTTTCTTCTTTCCTTTTTTTTTTCTTTTTTTTTTTTTCTCTCTAAGTGATGTTGTCGTTGTCGAGAGTTAAGAGGCTGACTTTTGTTTTAGTGCTGTTATCCGGGGTCGTGAAGAAAAATCAACTTGAGGGCTGGCTACATAAAAAGCGGCAAGTGGAACAATTTGAAGCGTCTCTTTTTCACTTGCTTTCAGGAATATGCTATGCGAGGGAAAAAAAAAAAAAAAATCCAGGAATCATGTAGCTGTTTTTGATTCATTGGGTTGTGCTAGAGGGATAAATGGGGGTACATGAAAAACAGGTGCAGAGGCATACAAGTTCGAGGTTTTAAGAAAGAGTGCAAGTAACCAAAGTTATCACTGGGTTTCGATGTTCTGTGTTCTTGACTATCTCTCTCTCATTATCCCTCACTTCGAAATAGTATACTTCAAATCATCAATCATTAGCCCGCCATACATATCACCCCCGTTATCCTGGCGCGCAATGCTGAACCCCACGCTCGTCAGTTCCCTCCATTTGGGACCCAAAGTCGTGGCATTCATGACAAATTCCCATGTATAGTGCCCCGAGTCGAGCTGCGGAAAGACAATAACCTGATGTGCAACTAGTCTGCTGCGCTTGTACCCCCACATGGAGATGGCGCACGCGGGCTGCGGCACGCCCGAGTTGCACGCGTAGGTGAATGACTTCAGCGTCAAAGAGGTAGAGGGGTCCTGCACGGTGATGTTGCCGCTTCCGCCAAAGGCCATGGCGTACTGGCTGCCCGAGGTTGGCTGGATGAAGCCGTCATATTGGTCGACTAGGAAGATGTTGTAGGTGAGTCCCTTGTAGCCTGCAGGGAGCGGGTTGGGGTTCAGCTCGTCCCAGGGGAGGTCGTCGTACTATTTGAAGAGTCAGAATATGAATAGATGCAGGGAGAGGGTGGTTGGACTCACGTTGGCGACATATAACTTGTCGTGGGGGTTGGCGAGGGCGCTGGGCACCGCGAGGAGGGCCAGGAGGGCGACGCGTAAGATTTGAGACATGGTTGCAGAAAGGTGAGCTTCCTCGTTGGAGATGAGCTTGATTTCTCGACGAGGTGAGGGGTCGATGATGATTTTAAATACAATGGATGGCTAGCATCGTTGGTGTCGCGATGTAACGCCGTTTCGAGTATCCCGTGCGGCTGATCAGCTCGTGGCACCACCGGAGGGAATTTGCATACTGAAGAATTTTGAAGAGGTTGGCACATCACACCTGCAGTCCGCTCAGTCGGGTATGGCGTGGAAATTGTCGACTTCGTATCCGTTGATGGATGGCTTGCTGCGTGCGAGCTTGGCGGAAAGTGACGACACTCATTGGCTAAATAATGCCCCTAGCTCACACCTTGAGATGCATCGCAGGGGTTCTGCCAGGGTAGGGCCTAGGCCGGACCCATAGACAGACCGTCTTATGACTGCAAACGAATATTGGATCTGGGTAGGATTTTCGAGGGGTCGGATGTCTCTCGGTTTAAAAGACCTTTTGGTTCAGACTTGAATGTACTAGAGTATTGCAATATCGCATTTCATGGCATAGCTATTTTGGCTCTGCAAGAGGCGCTTCACCCCTCAAGCCAACAAAGACCACCAAAACAGCCGCATACGCCGCGGTACTCGACAAGACTTGATTGTGTTCTTCCAATCTCCATGCCATCAAGATCCCAAAGGCAACAACAAACGCAGTGGTTGAGGCCAAGGCTACGTCTCGGCGAGTGTCGAGCATCATCAGCCACATGGGACCAATGAGAAAAGCGGCAGATACCAGTGAGACGACGATGCGGCTGGACAGTTTGCTCCAGTAGTTGTCGCTTCTTGACGGAATGATGGGTCCGCTTGTATTGTGCCACTGACTGACGAATCTCGGTCTACGCTTCAGATTCGGTAGGCTGTTGCTATCGAGGTCGCGGAACGCTCTCTCAAGAATGATTCGATCGAGCTTGTATTCTCCCGACAAGTGGAACGGGTCGGATCCCGGGGAACCCTTGGTGAACTTGTCCATGTATTCATAGTTCTTCAAAGCCTCAACTGAGATCCGCCCATGTCTCATTAGCCACTACAATGAGACAGCCAAGGTAGATGTAAGGGGGAAATGTAGATAGGAAAAATACCAACTATAATTGTGGATCAGACTTTGCCATTCCCAGTGTATGAGGTAACCTTCGCGACCTTCGCGCCCTTTGCCACAATACCTCGCAATGGACTGTGCCAACTCGGCCCGCAATTTGAGTATATGCACTCTTTGCATTTCCGCAAAGCTGACCTCGAAGCTTTGTGCTCGTCCGTGGTGTTTTGAAAGCGGCCATGGAGCCACCTTTCTGACTAGAAATTTTCCATAATTCTTCCATATCCAGTCTTCAAAACTTTCGTCAATTTCTGGATCGTGACCGTGACTCGGAGCTTCATTTCCTTGTTCTGACTTGGAGCTTGCGACTGTCGGTTGCTGTATGTCTGGCAAGTCTGGTGTCGGAGGCCGTGGAGAGTCTATGCGGATAGAAGGGGCCTGCGGTGCAGTGAATCGTCGAGGTGGAGGTGTATCAACCCGCAGTTCCGGTTCGTGTCGTTCTGAGAATTGAAAACGCGAGGGTGGAGGAGAGTCGTCTCGTCCGTAAATGGTAGACGCGTAAATGGTCGACGCGGGGCGCGTGAATCTTCGTCCGCCATCTGAACCAGTGACTCCTGCCTCTGGATCATCACCTAAGTTAGCCATTTTGTGAGGCAGGCCTGATACCTATTTAAAATGCCTGGAAATGTTGAAGGACGCAAAGTTTGCTCTCACAATGCGGAGCGTTTCCAGGGCGGTTTAATCCATTTTCGAGTGACAGCTGACGGAGAATGCAAGGAATGTGCCAATCACATCATTAGTGTAGGATGATGCAGGCCAACAGGCCTCAAGTAGTGGTCATTGGTGTTAAAGAGGAAAGGCTTATCTACGAATTATCTACAGGGGCCCTGGCAAAGGCCATATGGGACAAGCAAATAGGCAACGAGCCACCTGACCAGGGCTGGCCGAGCCTTAGCTAAGCCTACAAAAGGAGGGGCTTAGGCACCAGAAACAGTAAATTTGAATAGGTAATAAAACCTCACATTGACCCCGCTTTTGTCGTACGTGGCTACGAAGGAGGTGCAGGCGTTTTTGCATGTCCTCCCTTCTTTCTCTCTTTCTCTTCAAGTTCCTGTCGTCGTCCGCTGCAACCAGCAATATCAAGCACAACTTTGCCGAAATGCCCGAGTCGGAATCTGAGACTGCACCACTGCCAGCTCTCACTCTCAGTGTGCTTGTCCTTCTTGACAACATCGATCCGACATTGGTTCTAACCTTTCATGATCCCTACACTGCAACGCTCGTCTTAGAGTTCCCGATACTATTGGGACCTAAAGTCTATACCGTCCGGATCGACGACAAGACATTCTTTGGAATTGGCTTCAAAGACCCGGTTGACGCACAAGCTTGGTACGACGACAAAGTTCAAAAAAAACATTTTGGCGCCTTGTTTCAGTATTCTGACGCCACCCGCCATACCATATGGATCGCTAGAGCCATGAGCTGGCCTGAGTTGCAGGAGAAGTTACCATACGGCCTTCCAGCACGGCCGAGGGGCCGGATTGAGAGGCATGAGAGACCCCGTTCTCCATTCAGAACGTCTACTCCAACCGAGTGGGAACGTCGTCGGCCAGATTCTCCTCGGCGGGATGACTCTAGTGAGGAATCTGCCGACGCTCACAGAACGAGAAAGACCGTGAATAGAACCAGAAATGTTGTGGATTCTATTGGAAAGGGTATCGTGAAGCTTCAAGGCATCGCAGAAAAGCGAACACTATAATGCCTGTGCCTCCTCCGAATGGACCTAGAATGCTACATTCGGTTGTGCCAGTCTAGTTTAGAATGGTAAACATATCCAGCGCTTGATCAGATTCAAGGGAGCACCTGGCCACTTTATTGCGACATACTTTAGAATATGAAGCTCTTGAATAAACACAGCATTGCTCATGCTTGAGTCTCTCTCTTCCACACTTGGCCTCTTCGCCTTTCATACCTGGGGGCTGAGTGAGAAAAGCAAAGCTCTATCACCTGCTACGGAGTACTGTCTGTCTCGGGGCAGAGTTTTGCACAACAAATGATCAAAGCGATGGTATCTATTGACAGTATAAGATTCAAAGAGTTAAAGACAGTTAGTTTCATGTAGGTTCAAATCAAAATACTCCCCCCACACAACCCCCCCTTACCTGCTAAATACCCTACCCACCTGTATACATCCAATCTACATCTAATTTCTGCATACTCCTATCATGTCCCCAGTCAATACTGGCCTGAAACACAACAATCCCCAATTTGGACAAGGGTCACGGTACATGTTTGTGGGCTGTGTATGTCGAATCAAGAAGGTTGGAGTCGGGCCAGTAATAGTAGTCGTTTTTCTTTCTGGGTTTGGCGTCGATGTTGGTTCTCTGTCTCTCGATGACGCTTCTGACTCAGGAAACGTGGGCTGATGGCTCTGACCAAGGGTGTAGGGAAGCTTCTTCAGGTTCCAGTTTGCAGACGATGTCATCCAAACAACTCGCGAAAAGAAGGAGATGAACCAGGCGAGTCTCTTTCAAGGAAAGACTGAGGGGGCGGTAAAGTGACGCCGTGATGGATGATTTCGTCAGATTTGGGCGAAGTGCCGCACATGATGAGGCACACTTTGACTCTGGTTAGGCGGACTGCGACCCCTGAATCTGGGCTGTCATGGGCATGGCCCATACCCCGCAATATTGCCCAACATCTCTTGGTCTTTCCAGAACCTCCTTGCTCAACATCTCAACTGCCAAACCAAACTTCGAGTATATTTCCGCCATGGACAATTTGTGCACGCGATGGCTCGGCCTCACGCCCAATAACCCACTACACATAGCCAAATGCAGCAACGATCAAGATTGCGCGGGGTGTGTAGTCCTCGTCAAAGTCAGGAATCACTTTGGGCAAACCAAGCCCGAGAAAGTGGGCATTTCTTATCATTCACTCGGAGGCGCGCGTTACTTTGGGATACATGTCCGCAAGTCAATCATCGACTACATGAACCCAACGGCCTTTCTATACACCAGCGAAGGTAGCGCACCGAACCCGTGGAAGCTGAATGCACCACCTCCCTCGGAAAGATCAGTAAGCGCCGCCATAGCTCAGATCCGTTTTTGGTTAGGGGAATGTGCAAACCATCCAGGTTGTGCATTATCTTCATGGAATCCCGATATTCCCCTCCCGACAAGGGTTCTTGACCTCGCCAGGTACAACCCGGATGATCTTGGCTCTAGCATAGTCACTCTTGTTGAATCAAAGGGTAGAGAGGCCAAATACGTCGCCCTCTCCTACTGCTGGGGCACTCAAAACAACAACCTCAAGACTACCCCTGAAACTATCCAACGCCACAAACAAGGAATCCCCTTTACGGATCTACCACTAACTTTCCAACACACAGCACAAATCGCACGAGCAGTGGACGTGCAATATATATGGATCGACTCACTCTGCATCATCCAAGATGAAGAACACAAGACGGACTGGAACCGCGAAGCCCCTCGCATGGCCGATGTTTATCGAGGCTCCTTCCTCACCGTCTCGGCCACATGGGGAGATACACCCCACAGCGGATGCTTTATCGACCCTCAACCGGGAACCACGATTGGGCCCATTGTGGTCCGTGAGGTAAAGCACTTTCCGGATACCCTAAGAGTAGCATTACCGGAGAATAACCCTGCCGAAGGATTTCATCTCTTGACGCGAGGTTGGACGTACCAAGAGCGTACATTATCTCCCCGGCTAATTCATTTCGGCCGTCACGAGATGATATGGGAATGTTCCACCAGCTGCACGTGCGAGTGCGGGCAGGCTAAGGATTCCCACTTGGGCTTATCAAAAGCGCAGTTCCATGATTTAATCAGCAGTCCCTGGGGAGAAAAATGGCCAAATGCCTGGCGCCGAATGATTATTCAGTACTCGGCTTTGCATTTGACGTACGCTAGCGATAAACTGCCTGCGCTTTCTGGGCTGGCAGACCAGATTCAGCGGAGCAGCAATCAGACGTACATTGCGGGTATGTGGCAGGAGACGTTGGTGCTCGACATGTGCTGGTACCTGCCTAGGATCGCGGGCAAGCCTCCCAAAAGGCCGTACGCTACATATCAAGCACCGAGTTGGTCCTGGGCATCTGTGAATGGGCCCGTCGAATACCCTGGTGAAGTATATGCCGACCAGGATCAGAATGGAGCTCTTGCGAACCCGAGGCAGTACGCTGAAGTTGTGAGCGCTATGTGCTTCCCGGCGGGTCCCTCCCCGTTGGGGTCACTGAAGGGCGGATATGTTGTTTTGAGTTGTTATCTACTCCCAGCTTATGCGGTCTTTGCTCCAAATTCTTGGGACGGTATCTCCATACAGGTCTGCGATTGGTTCTTCGACTGGTATCCCGACGACAAGTATCAACTGGAAGAAGGGGAAGAATGTTATGCTATACCCATAGCATCGACAAACTCTCTGAATTTGTATGCGCTGGTCGTAAAGGACGTTGCCGAGGATTCGGAGGATGACATTACGGCTCCTATTCGGATCGGATTGGCGGTCAAATACTATCAAGCAGAGGACGAGATTGTTGGCTGGGAGGATATAGTTGAGGGCGTAGAGAAAGATATAGTGGAGTTGTTCTAAAACGCTTAAATCTATCCTGACGATCACAGGAGAAGGTTGTGCATCCTCTCTTCAACTTACACATGGTTACCCACGAGGTCGCTGCGGGGAAAGTTGAGTGTTTCCTGTTTAGGACGCAATGACGCACGCATCTCTTGTGGTTTGTCCAACTTTCCCCACTAATATTTGATGCACCTTCTTCTGAATTTGGTCCAGCATTCCGTCTCATTAACACTTTCTTTTTATTTTAATTCTTTAAGCTTTCAAAATGGCAAACGACCTACAGCTCCCTCAGCAACTCGCATCAGCCAACCAGACACTCACAGCCCAGTGTCACTGCAAATCGGTACACATCACCATCACCATCCCCACTTCAACTCTCCCGCTCCCCGTGCACATCTGCCACTGCCAAATCTGCCGCAACATCCACGGGACACCATGCAGCTTTCACGCGCCCCTTCCTCAGGGAATCCAACCCGAATTCATCTCACCCTCCTCCCTCGAGACCTCTTTAACAGGGTACATGCACAAACTCGCAAAATCTGAACGATTCTTTTGTTCCACATGCGGCTGCCACATAGGCGACCGCGATCTCGAACTCGATTCCGGCACAGGAAAACCCAAATGGCACATCGCAACCTCAATCTTCACACCTAATTCTGAATCCTATTTCCAGCTCCGCTCGCACGCCTTCACTGCCTCCTCCAAGGGCGACGGGCTCTACTCGTGGCTTCCCTCAGTCAACGGGCGTGAATTGCACACTTGGAACCCCGCACCTGACGACCATGAGTTTTCTATTCCGCGCGCAGAGACGCCGGAGCCACAGTTTGATGACCAAGGAAACCAAGTCCTCCTAGCAGAGTGCCATTGCTCCGGCGTCAAGTTCACCATCCCGCGCCCAACAGCTGAAGAAAAGTCCGACCCGTTCTTATCCCGCTTCATTAGTAGGGAGGATGACTCGAAGCGGGTTGCCTGTCTCTGTGTCTGCACGGATTGTCGACTTGTGGATGGGACGCATGTTATTGGGTGGGCATTTGCTCCGCTCAAGAGTTTGCAGCCTTCGATCCCGGCGAATTTCACGGGTTTCGGGACATTAAAGGCCTATCGCTCGTCCGAGAATGTGCTGAGAGGGTTTTGTGGAAAGTGTGGCGCTACGGTGTTTTATACCTCTGATGATGAAAAGCGGGCGCCGACTGAGGAGAAAAGGGTTGTTGATATTGCTGTCGGAATACTGAGAGCTCCCGAGGGGGATGTTGCTGCTGAAAAATGGTTGACTTGGCGGACTGGAAGGTTAGCAAAGATGCAGAGCGGGAAGGACTACGATAACAGTTTCGCGGAGAGCTTGAAGAAGGGGATGGAAGACTGGGGACGCAAGAAGTATGGGAAGGTGGTTGAGTTTAATATCCCGCAGGATGATGCGTAGGAGAAGCCATAGGATTGTGGGCTGTTGATGCAGACAACTCTGAGAGATCTAGCAAATTTTGTTATTACGGGAGATTTTATCCCATCATATACTCTTCAATATGTGCGCTCCATCTCACTCCCACACCAGCCTTTGTCGCATCATCGCATCAAATCAAGATCCAATCCTCAACCCAGCCTTCTTGCCTCCCTCCGGCGGTATCCCATCTGTTACCGTCGAATTCGCGCCCGTAATATCCTCCTCAGTATTTAACCCTCCTCCCCTTGGATCCCTATTCCACTGATGTACCACCTCTGGATGTCGATTCGCAACATGTGCCGCTTCATACGGCGGCGGCGGCGCGTCATGATGGTCGTTTATACTCAAGTTATTATTCGTGCCCAAAACGACCGGCCTGGGAACTGGCACCGGCGGGCTCGGACTCTGCTTCAGCGCTATTTCGACTTGTTTTTCCCTCTGCGCCAGTCTTCGTCGTCGTCGGTCTTTGTAGACGCAAAAACACGTTGTGATGAGGAAAAAGATGACGATTGACACGACGATGCCTGCTATTTCTGCTGGGTGGATGTTGAGGCCTTCGTCGTCGTCGTCGCCGTCTTCGGTGAATGGAAAGCTTTTGGTCTTGGCGGGTGGAGAGCCGCTGGGAAATAAGGGTTCGCTGTTTTCTCCTGGTGCGAAGCGGGGTGCAAGAAGCCTGCCTGCTGCTCGGATGAGGGTTGGTGGCATTGTTGTTGATGTTGGGATTCAAGTTGTGCTGGCTGGCTGGCGTTTGTTCGGGCAGAAGACCCCGGGTGAGATTTGAGATTGGAAGGCCGCCTCGAAATTGTTAAAGAATACGCGCGCGGTCAAAATTGAATTCTCATATAACCACACTGGAAGGACGTTGACCAAAAAGAGAAAAAAGGAAAAAGGAAAAAGAATCGCCAATCAATTTCCAAAAGTGAGACGGACGGGGACACAGAAGAAAAAGTCTGACAGGATATGCCCATCCATTCTTACATGTATGTATTTCCACCTTTGGTCCAACTCTCGGCACCGAAATAGAACAACAACATTTTCCCGCCCTCCCTGGTGTGCTGCTGCGTCTGCTGTGTCACTTTGTCTCACTCTCCACCCATCCATTTCATCCCGCCTCACACACCACCATCAGTGAGCACCCCACTTCCAGATTCTCCCTTCTCAGCTCAAAGGTCTTGAAAGTAACCCCCTGAAATTTTTGGCAAAGAGTGTTAAAGAATTACTCGAGTTTTTATCAATCAATCCTAACAAAATTCATGAGTACCGCTCTCTCTCTCACCTAGCCCCAATTCTCATGTTTCGGAACCGAGTACCTCAAAAAGAAAGGTGTGGTGACATCCTGTTGCGATCCCTTGAAACGCGTTGCTTTGGGCGTTTCGCTGCTGCGCCGAAGGGGTGCATGCATGCATACGTATGTACATTACACAAACCGTATGTTTTTTTTTTTTTTTGTCTGAGATCTGCTTGTGCGCGATGATCATCCCCATCCCGACTCGGCAATCCTACTGTACATCAACAAGTAAAATGGGTGAATGAATGGCTGACGTTTCTCTGTGTGTGTGTGCATTGTTCGGACACCGAAACTTGCATCCTTACCGAGACTGAAATGTAAGCCATTAAAAAGGATTTTCTGCCAATGGTTTTTTTTGCTTTTTTTCTTTTTTTTGTTGCTGTAACAAGTTTTGATCAATGCAACTAGTTTTACATAACTTATTTGAAAGTATTTATGTACAATACCAGAGATGCTAAAGTGTTTTGTTTAAAAAATAATAATAATCGGTCTTTGGAATACCTCCACTCCCGTCTGACTGACTGTCCGTCTTACATAGTCTACAGTTTTTCTTTTTCTCATAATACTTGTAGGGAAACAAGATTTTTTTTTTCCCTCCATGTTTCTAAAACACAAATTCAAATGAAGAAAAAGAGAAACAGCATTTGGCGAATATTAATTACGTTTCACACATTCAAGTGGTAGCTCCGGTTTGCGAGGGAGAAAAGAAACGGACACAGAGAGGAGGGGGATGGGACAAAGGGATTGAAGAACGCGTGCGCTCTGTCTCACCAGCTGAGTGCAAAAACTAACGGGGGTTGAGATGACCCGGCAGCAGCAGGGTAAGACAAGCAATCAATATGCGACTGATAATTGTGGGACAAAAAAAAAAACTACTCGGAACTTTCAGACAATTTCTTTTCTTTTCTTTTTTAAGCTGACATACAGATTGCTATTGTTCCCCAACCGTCAGTTTAAATATGGGCCGCCAAAATGATCAAAATGCGTCCCCCCTGATCTTGTTATGCATTAAATGCAACTAAAAAAAAGTTCCCTTCTTTTGCTCTTTGTCATGCCCGTCACTAATAACTAGAGACGCCCCTCAATCCAACCGAAACCCCGTCCTCTTAATCTTCCCATGTCCATCGTCCATAGGACCATTCCAAACCTTCCGCGGGCCCTCCCCGGCATCCGTCATCATCATCAACGCCCAAACAGACACGAGAAACACCAATATGCCCGTGACGACCCAAGCAACAATCTTGTCAGCCATCGTGATCTCCCTCTCGGTCCTCTTTTCCGGCTGACCAGTCCCAACGCCGGCATTCGGGTTTCCCTTGGACGTCCCGCCGGTCGTGTTCGTTACCGGAGCCTTTGTATCCCCTTCAGCAGTAGCCAGCAGGCTTAGCAGCGCGCCCAAAGCATTCATTTGCTGTCCTGCTCCGGTGAGGCCGTCGTATTCTCCTCTGTCCCAACGGAAGCCGCAGACTCCGCCCACGTCGCGGCAGGACTGTGCCATTCCTTTTGTAGAGGACAGCAAGACGGGCATGATCATGTCGCGCACGAAGGGTGCAAGCTGCGTCGTTGATGCCAAGAATCGGTGGACATAGCCCTTGTAGGAGAGCATGTCGGTTGTGCACTGGTTCAAATCCGCTAGCTCGCAAGCGGGCTCCCTTGCTATGCCGTTGGGGAAGAAGAAGGCGATCGTTCGGTTGGTTAGGAAGGTGAGGTGGTTTTCCCAGACGGGCGACTCGTTGTACTGTGAAGGAACAGTCAGCATACGCAAGGTACTGTTGGGTGAGAGGTGAGTGCAAGACCTACAAAGCTGTACATAAAACCCAACCCCTGGATAAAGATGGCAGCAGTGTAGGAAAACTGCGCCTTGTTGATGTCGGTACAGTTATGCTCTGTGTGCGCGCCGTCATAGATATTGTAGTCGGCATCGATGTAACCCACAGCCACGTTCCAATCCCAGGTTTTGGATGCCCAATCTGCATAGGTAGAGTTGCCTGTGTAGCGAGCCAGTCTTGCGGCGATGTTGAAGAAGATGGCACTTGCGATGGTGTTCTTGTAGTTGTATCCATTGTTGGCGAGGGGAATCTGCCAGCGAAGACCGCCCGCGCAGTACTCAGTATCCCAGCGAGCTGCTTGGGTGTTGAAGACCGCTTGGGCCAATGCAAGCCATTGCGGTTTATCGGCAGGCGGGTTCTGGAAGTTGGTCTCTGCTGCCAGCATAGCCGCCATACCCCAGAAGCCTTGGTCATCGTTGCCGAGTGATGCCGTCCAATTGGGGGGCATAAAATTGTTCTCTGGCGAGTTGGCTTGGAAGATCAAACATCTCTCGACCTCGTTGTTGTAGGCAGTGTCGCCGGTGTAGTACCAGTAATCGATCAGGGTGCCCCAGAGAGCGCCGGCCTGTTCGTCAGTCAGTGTCAGGGATTGCCCACTGAAGCGTAAATATCTGTAACTACTTACTTCCCACCAATAGTATGCTCCATGCGGGGGTGGTCCTGGTAGAATTCCGGGTGTCTCACCCGGCTGGTCGCCCTTGTAGTATGTCATCAAGTTGGCAGCGACCGTCTTTGCTGCAGCCTTGATCGAGTCTGCAATCCTTGTTGGATGAAATAGAACTACGAAACTTGAAACAAGGGCACTTTACCTGTGGAACTGAAGTCGACATTAAGTGCCGCCCGAGCGCAGTCGGCGGCAACCGCCAGAAGAACTGCACCAACGACTCGGCCTCTCATGTTTGCTGAGTCATCAAGTTGAGATAAAGGTGGCGTGGTCAGGTCTGGGGTAAGCGATGAATAGCGTCGTCTCAACCTTTTTGTCCAATTGGGGTCGACGGGAAACTAGACGATGTGGCAGTGGTGGGGTTGCTGTCGTGCGTGCGATGCAGGTCCCCGTTCCCCAGGCACAGGTGGTGAAATTAGTGTTAGTTACCTGTGCCCACGGCCCTGATAAAAAGGGATTATCCGTCACACAGCTGTTATTGCATGCAAGGAGATACGAAGGTTATGTCATGTCTTCAGTGTACCTTCCCGAGAACGAGAGACGGTACGCTGTCCGTGGCCTTTAAGGTTCATGAATTCAGCTATTGTGGCAATTCACTCACACAATGAGCAGATGTTTGACGAGCCCATATTCGTATTTCAAAGATGTCGAGTATCCAGCCTTGCATGTTCCGAGGGAGAAGAGTGCGTCAGAGTCAGCCCGCAAGTTAAGAGCTTCTCGAAAACCACCTGCCCGTCATTAGAAGCGCCGAGAAGACGGAAGAGGCGCCAAAAGCCAGGGCATGAGCCTCCCTGACACTTCAAGAGATTTCAATACTGCAAACATGGAATTTTTCACGCGAGCGCCAAAAATGGCCCCTATGCTGACAGACTGCAGCATCTCTATTGTCATGGCAACTCAAAGTTCTCATCCAAGCAACCACCTTGTCTCCTTACTTCTCCCTCGCCTTCGCCCTCCCTAAGCCTCCCCCGACTACCGATTACTTCCCGAAGAGATACCAGCGTTATCCATCTCTGTCTACACCACGCCCCGAACCCTACCCGCCTTACCCACCCCCACAACCTGCTCACCCTCTTCCCATGACTGAATCCACTAATCCCCACAACTACCCCTAACGTCAACAAAAACCCCGCAAAGTTAATATTTGTATAATCCCCATGCAGCATCAACACCCTCCCACAACGCATCTCCCTCGACTCCTCTGTCTTGAACAAAGGTGTCGGATTGCCCATCCTAGGTAACAAAAGCCCCTGCCGTACCATGAGGAAAGAGCTCTCAAACCAGGCTTTGACATCGAGAATCCACTGTCCCTCTGGATCCACGGGGATGTATGAATACGGCCAGGTATAGCGTTCGAACGAGAGCATGGCAGCGACACCGCGGGCGGAGACGAATCTGAATATTGAGCCTAGGGCCCCGCGCTCGGGAAGAAGGAGGGAACAGGTTTGGAATTTGAGGTGAGAGGATGAAGCGATTATGTCCCAGAACGGTTTGGAGAGTCTGGGGCCGGATAGGCGAGGGCGGTGATAGCCGAAACAGTCCCAAAAAAGTTTCCAGGCGGAGGAATAGGAGGTGCAGGGTCCATTAGAGAGGCAGATGCGGTGCTGCTCGTGGCAGGCCATGGCGGTGTATTCGTAGTCTGGCCAGCATTGGCCGCCTCGATCCTGAAGGCGGTTGTGTGCGGAGTACATGGGGTCGTTGATGGGGCGACGGTAGACGGCGCGGCCGACGCCGTAGAGGAGGACGATTAATTCGCCGTCGGAGCGGACCAGGTCCGGATGGGCCACGTTTTCGTTGGCGGTCCAGTACCGCAGGTCGGGGGTGCGTTCATCAAGCCAGGGGCCGCTGGAGGGTGGGGTATTTCGTCCATCTGGGTTGGTAAGGCGCACTCGCAATCTGGGCGGCGCTGCGTCACGGTCGAATAAAGACAAGTTCTCTGTGCCGAAGTGAAGCCAAGTTGTGCCGTCGGAGGTGTTGCGTAGAAAATGGTTGATGTTGAGCGGTGAGCAGGTGGTCCGACGACTGAAACGAAGGTCGGAACCGATGTTGAGGCCCACATCTCGGAGAGAGATGTTGATGTAATCCAGCTGGAGGGGTGAAGAATCGGGATGGCACGCCTTTGGCGAAAATGGGCAGGAAATGTTGGTGGTTGCAATGTACACCGTAGGACGGTCAAAAAGGATGCCCTTCTCCCGGCTACAGGTGGGAAGAATGGTAGACGTGTTGAACCAGCATCTTTGGTATTTGTCGGCGGCGCGGTCTGCAATCTCTCCGTCCGAGTCGGTCGCCCACGACACGGTCCCCCACGACACGGTCGCGTTGCCTTGTCTATGAAAACACCGATCCCATCTTTGGGACTGCACGACTGGCGTCTCTAAGCTTCCAGTGAGAGCCCATGGGATGATGACCTCGCAGGAAAGGAAAGCCGCCACGGTGAGAATCGATGAGATACCATATAGGGGCGAGACGGTTGTCATTGTTCGGTTCCCCATATGGCGTGGTTGCGTTCCCCGCGGATGAACGATGTCCCTGATTAGGCACGAGAGGGCCTCTTTTTGAGTGAGCCTTGTAAGCGCATACGCTTCATTGTCGTCGGGCAGCTGGATGGGTCGTGTAAATCTCCGGACTGCAGCTCGGACGAGTACCCACGCCCGTGTTTGAGCGTAAACCAGAAGGAGAGCCGTGAATGCCAGGAATGCGGTGGCCTCGGTGTCGCTCAGCGTCAGTTTCCACCCAGCGAAGGCCGACTCGCCCACGTCGCGCCAGAGGTACTTGTGAATATGGGGATCTCTCCCTCGTTCCATCTTGGCTGGACTAAGTCGAGCTTGGGTTTTGTTTTTCGATTCATTCGAGCTTGAGAGCAAAGAACCTATGGAGGGCGCAGAGCTACCAGCTATATGACAAGAAACCCGGCTTTTTGGCACTTGGGCGAGTCATCGGAACCTACACAGCCACGTTGAACGCACCATCGTATAAAGTGAGCCAGTTACATTGCGGGATTCCGTAGATACACAGCCCGGGTCCTGCAGTACCTAATCAGCCGCATTGCGGCAAACCACCCTCACACTATTACCGACGCACTCTCTCCATCTTATGGAGTAGATTCCCCTCTTTCGTATCGTCTTTTGGCCTTGAACAGATCCACCACCTGAACACTGCATACAAACCGTCTTGTTGTTTAAGGTCGAGGTGCGTACTTTAAACCCTCCCTACAGCAGGCATTGTCCGCAAAGGAGTTGATGAGGATGAGGATGAGGATGAGGATGGTGATGATGATGCGAAGATGAAATAAAAGTCCGGTACAAAATAAATCAGTGAACAGGCAAAAAGGCATCCTCTGTGCCCTACTTGGACACCTTCAGGCACTGTGATACTGTAGGTCCAGGTGAAGTAAACAATATCGCACTGTGCTTGAACTGTGGATCTTCAATGTCGTGACGTTCCAGGTTAATACAGAACCGGAAATAAGCGGGGTGGTAGGAGTGGCGTGTCCAACAAAGTCGCGGCTTTAATTCAACCTCACTTTTTTTTTTTTAACTTTTTTTACAAATCAAAAATAACAACATACCCTCCATCTCAACCAACATGGAAAAGACAGGCGACCCTTTGGCCCTCCCTGTGGCTGTTCCCCCACGGAGGTGGACGCTCAAGCGCTCACGCGAAGCTGGCTCAACAAGCATGCTCGGCTTGTTCGCGACTTTCGCCTGCATCACTTGGCTGGCAGTCAATTTCTTCACTCCCTTCCCACTATCACGCGCAACTCCCAGATTCGACTTCAAATCTCAATGTCACCAACCCGACCCTCTTTTCCCCGGCAAGAATGAGGAGCTCGACAAAGTGTTCAACCACATCTCGAGCGACACGTTCCGCAATGCCACCATCGAACGGCTCTCGGGCGCCGTCAAGGTCAGAACCGAATCCTTCGATAACCTTGGCGAAGTTGGCCAAGACCCACGTTGGGATGTGTTCTACGGTTTTCACACCTATCTGCAAAAGACTTTCCCACTCATTCACGAGAAGCTTCAAGTCGAAAAGATCAATACTCACGGTCTGTTATACTCGTGGAAGGGCAGTGATGACGCGTTGAAGCCAACTCTCCTGATGGCTCATCAGGATGTTGTTCCTGTCCCGCCTGAGACTGTCGGTGCCTGGACGTATCCTCCCTGGAGTGGCGCTTACGATGGCAAGTACATCTGGGGACGCGGATCTAGCGACTGCAAGAACCAGCTCATCGCGCTCATGGAGACTCTCGAGCTTCTTCTCGAGGCAAACTTCAAACCCAAGCGCACAATCCTCCTCTCATTTGGCTTCGACGAGGAAGTCTCGGGTCTTCGTGGCGCCTCTCGACTCGCAGCTCATATTCACGACCGCTACGGCGACGACGGCATCGCCGTGATTGTCGACGAAGGTAGCAGTTTCGAGCATACCTGGGGCACTCTCTTCGCCAAGCCCGGTACCGCTGAGAAGGGATACACCGACGTGCACATCACCGTCCGCATGCCAGGCGGCCATTCTTCCATCCCATCTGATCATACCAGCATCGGAGTTCTCAGCGAGCTCGTTACCAAGATTGAGAGCGAACAGTACCCGACACGTCTGGCCAAAGAAAACCCATACTTTACTCAACTCCAATGCGGCGCCGCTTACTCCGATGAGTTCCCCAAGAAGCTCAAGCATCTCCTCGCTCACCGCTCCAAGTCTACTTTCCAACACATCTGCAAAGCCAAGCCTGACCATCTCGCTCTCGAAGCGGCCAAGCAAGGACCTGCGATCAAGTATCTTATGCAGACCTCACAAGCGGCGGACGTCATCACAGGCGGTATCAAGGTCAATGCCCTTCCTGAACGCTCTACAGTCGTTGTAAACCACCGCATCAACGTCGGAGAGACGACTAAGGTAGTCGAAGAGAGACTCTCCTCCATCGCAGGGGAAGTTGCCAAGAAGTACAACCTAACTCTGCACGCATTTGATGGGAAGGAGGAACCATCTTCCATCATTCTTGAGGCGGCTGCCGATCATGTATTGGAGGTAGCTCCCATCACTCCTGCATCCAATGACGGTCCATTCGGTGTGTTGGCTGGCACAGTTCGCGCACTACACGGAAAGGAGGTGATTGTCACACCTGGTATCATGACCGGCAACACCGACACGAGGTGGTACTGGAAGTCCTCGAAGCACATCTTCCGTTTCGCTCCTGGGTACGATCCCGAGGATGGTGTTGGCCTGGGGTCAATCCACACTGTTGATGAGCGCGTTAGTGTTACGAACCACATCAGCACCGTCCAGTGGTTCATGACCTTTGTGAGGAACATGGACGAGGCGGATTTTGAGAAGCGCAGTGAGGAGGATTGGGTCATTGTTTGAAGATGAAGGGTCGGCGTGTCAGGAATGGTTGAACATGTGCATTGCGGTAGTCCCTTTCCTTCAGGAAGCTGCTGTATATGACTGAGTGAATCATCCTGATTTCAGGCTAGATATGTAACGAAATGGTTGAATGATCAGAAACCCTCGCGAATAATTTTCAAAAGGGGAGGCAGCAATAGTTAGATCATACCGTGTGTATGTATGTACATGTACATATATTATTATTTACATGCTCTTACAGATTGAACGAGCCACCATGACAATCTTTCTTGATAAATGGTCAGTAGTACCCGTAACTGTGAGAAACCATTCACTTGGCATTCCTCAACTCCTCAGATAAAAAATATACACAGTCTATTTATGGAATCCCGTTTTCTCCTCCCCAGCTCACTGCCATCATATAATCATACAACTTGAATGCTCCTTTTTGTTCTTCCCCTCAATGACACAGGTTATTCAGATTAGTTAGTTATTGACCTGCCGATCCCCAGTCCCGCTCCAAAAGCTCTTATTAACCTTGTCATTCTCCGCTGGGCTAGCCCGCCCATGCTTGGCCTCAAACTCCCTGTTATGCTCGTCGACCTCGGCCTGCTGCTCCTTTGTCAGATTAGGCTTTGTTCCCGGAACGCTGGCATTGCTGATTTTCGGCTGCGCGGGTGGGTGGTGAGAGCTCGCAAGAGGTTCTCCGCCTCCCGTGCGACCGCGGGCGTCTCCGTCTGCTAGCGTGTCGGGCAGGATGCCGGCCGTGGGTGATTTCCCCGTTTCGACTGCCTCTTTGGAGCGGGATCCGCCCGAGTTCGCAGAAGCTTTCTCTTCGGGTAGTTGCTGCGCGTCGGGGTGGCCGTAGCCTGAATTTGTGGAGGATCTGTAGCGGACGGCAGCAGAGAATGGGCGTGTTGTGGGTGGCGCCCTGATGCCGAGTTGGCGGGCGGAGGAGGACAGGAGGGAGGTGCGCGTGAGTCTGTTCATTGTGTGATTGGAAAATTGCGATTTGATTATGGGAAGTGATGCTTTTTCTTCTTCTTTAACCGGGAGAATTTGGTGATGTTATCTGGAAACTTTGGGGTTTCGGGTATGTTTTTTTGTTGGTTTGGAGAAAGCTTCAATGACGAGATGATATTAACGTTGGCGGACTTGAACCGATGACATCACTGCCAGACATGGTTGCCCCTCCGTCGGTGTAACCAAGCAGATGCAGGGGGCGGCTGGACTCACTGCCCCAAATATTTAGTGGGTCACGCTTTGTGCATTGGATTCATACATATTCCACTTCATTAAGACAGATAGCATAATTCTTTGATGTATTAACATGTTCTCAACCTTCTTGACTACTAATGCTTGAATCTGTCAACTATATGAACATCGGTGCAACTCACTTCATCACAAAGACAGGAGTGGTCCCAGCTGTTGACAGCTGCCATCGCTTAGGTTCTTGCACAGAGAGAGATCCAAACATCATGTTAGAATACTGAAATATATTATTCAAACCCATTAAACAATAAACCGAGGTCAAAGCCACCAAATAGACCGAGGAAGCAAAGCCCACTTCTGACTCGCTGATCCACAAACGGCATAACCGCCGGTTTCGCGCCAAGCCAAACACATGGTACCACCACCATTGCAACTCCGAATAAATCCCTCCCAACAGCCTCCAATCCTCCCCCGTTTTTTTATTTCCCTTGGGCTTTTCAACTACAGCAACAATGGCAGACACGGCCTCCTCCCTCGGGACATCAGGTCCCAAAGGCAAAACCCGCACCGTCCCCCCGCTCTCACTCACCCAGCGCCTCAAATTCTTCACCGCCGCCTTCACCATCCAACGTCTCATCCTTCCACCGCTCATAACACTCGGCGAGCTCAAAAACTACATCCTCAGCAACCCCAACTATCCAGACCTCGTCAAGGCGTACCCAGCACGCAAAGACCTCCCCATCAGAGTGTTTTACCCACCCAACTATACACCTTCTCCGGATTCTCCCAAGTTACCCACACTCCTCACAATCCACGGGGGAGGCTTCGTCCTGGGCCACGCCCACGATAACGACGCCTGGAACCGCCTCTTCGTGCAAACCAACCCCCAGTTCCTCGTCATCGGCTTGTCTTACCTCAAAGCCCCTGCCTCACCCTTTCCCAACGCCATAACCTCGGACCTGGCAACTTTGATCCCTCGGGTACTCTCTGACCCATCCTTGCCCATCGATGTCTCAAAAGTATCACTAGCAGGCTGGTCCGCGGGCGGTAACTTATCTCTCGCCGTGTCCCAGCTCGACTCTATCCGCCCCCACATACGCGCCGTCGTTCCGCTCTACCCGGTGGTGGACTGGGTCCCCTCGCAGGAAACCAAGGCCCAGACGCGCCGCTACAAGCCGAGCTTGGGCGGGTTCAGGGCCAACAAGAACGATTACCTGCTGTCAATGTCCGGCCTTTTCAACTGGGCCTACGTCAGTCCCGGACAAAACTGCAAGGACCCCCTGCTCAGTCCCATCTACGCGGAGTCAAAGAACCTGCCGAAAAACATCTTCATGGTCGGGTGCGAGATGGACTTGCTGTGCCAAGAATCCTGGCGCATGATTTGTGGATTGGCGGGGAGGAGAGTCCCGCTTATTGAAGAGGTGGTGGGGAGGGAAGAAGGAGAAGAAGCTGTTGAGGGCGAACTAGTTACTGAGGGGGATGAGCGGTATTCTTGGGAGGAAGGAGACGAGGCGGAAGGAACAAACTACAAGTGGCTGTTGGTTCCCAACCAGGTGCACGGGTTCGATCAGGATGGTATTGGACACTTGGCCATGGGGGACAAGAAGATGCTCGATGACGCCATGAAGAAGCGGGATAAGATTATTGGGATTATGGGGGATTGGTTAATGCGTGTTTTCGAGGGGGACGATTCTTCCGCTGCGTGAGGATGAGAGGATGAGTGAGGTGACGATCGGATGAGTGTACCTGACTTCTGTTATACGTGCACGACGAATGGTAATGAACATGGATTATATTCACTTGAAACTAGAAATACTAGAGAGACTGTGTGTTATATTATCAGAAACTAATCAAGACTTCATAAGGGGGGGTTCAACATTCTATATTAACTCTCACGAAAGCGTCGTCGTGCAAACTTTCAGCTTTTTCAGCTTTTACCTGCGATAAGAATACCTCGTTTCTGTTTCTCAAAATTCCAATAAATATCAAAGACCACGATCCCGTTTCTCCAAAAAAGAAAGAGAAAACAAAAACACCAAGATAAACCATCCAAGAAGACATGTTTACACCATGACATAATCATCCCAATCCTCTCCATCATCCACGCTCGTATCCTCAGTACCAGCAACACTCTTCGTATCATTGTCCTTGACAGCAACCTTCGGGTCACGTCTCTCAATAATGTCCTTAACCTGAGCCCAGACTTCGTGTCCCTTGGCGGAGCCCTCAGACCGTCCGTCCGCCGACCAAATCTCCATCACCGCATTCTTCAACTCAGCCTCCACACCCAGCACACCCAATCTCTTCACCCTGTCCTCCACGGGAATCTTCGAGTTGGTAACAATATCCATCACGATATCCTTGCTGTCGCACCACATCTCAGCTCGATGCAGAGTGTCAAAGACATGTTTCTTGATATTGACCGGATCAAGTTGCAATTCCTCCCCGAGGCAAATCTCGAATGGAAGCTCCACCCCATGGCGCGTCAAGGTGGTGCAGCCCTCACCGTTATTGCGGTACTCGTACCGCTGAGGAGTGCGACCACGCAGAACCGTTTCATCAGTAATGGTGACACCAATGAGCTTGATCTTCAATCTCCAACTTCGGTCCTTCCCTGACGGCTTAGACTCGGGTCCAATCCTCAAAAGTCCTTCCTTTTGCTTCCAGGTGATTGGAATCCGATTATACGAGTTCAAGGCGGGACGAGTGCCCGTTTTGGAAGACTCCGTTGATTCCTCGACCAACTCGAAACTCGCATCGGCCCCCACAACTAGACAAATTTCAAAATCTGAGCAATAATGGCTTGGATTTTGACCGAGCTCATTCTCAGCAAGCCGACCGGCATCTCTATTATCTAGGAGAATTATGCTTCCTTCCTTTGCAAGAATCGGGATTTTATCCAGCGTTCTGTGTATGCGGACGTATCGACCTCCGTCATAGACAATATGAGGGCTGAAGAGACTCACATACCGTCCATCCGGGAGCCAGGCGCGGACGCTGCCCATGAGCGTCGCGGCATTGGTTGGGCTGGTGATTGGTGCGGCGATGAGTTCCGAACCAAAGTAATACTGATTTGGGACGGTGTATGCTTCCTCCTCCTTGTGGTTCCAGTACATGGGCTGGATGAGGGGCTCATTCTCGTGGCTGGCTCGAATATTCATGGTGTAGAGATATGGAATGAAACGGTGTCGGAGAACAAGGAACTCCTTCATGATGTGGCAAGCCTGGGTTTCAAAGTTCCAGGGCTCTTTTGAGTTCCAAGGACTTTTGGTGGAATGGAGCCTGAGAATTGGGGAGAAGCATCCAAGCTGAACCCAGCGAACAGTCAGCTCATTGGAGTGCCATCCACCAAAAAAGCCTCCAATATCGTGACTCCACCAACCGTACCCGATGTTAGAAGCTGTGGCGGTGAACTCTGGTTGGAAGTCCAGGCCGGCCCACGTTATTTGAGTGTCACCGGAGAATCCGATTGGGTATCTGTGTGAACCTGCGCCGGCGTATCGAGAGAATGTGATGGGATGCTCAATCGTCTTGATGCTTCTCTGGCTTGTGAGATAGTGGTAGTGATTTAGAACCCAGAGAGGGTCAACGCCAGGAAGTTTTGAGTCTTTGCCCTGCTGCCAGTCAATCCACCAAAAGTCGACTCCTTGTTTCTCGAGATTGGCCTTGAGCACGTCAAAATAGACGTCCAAGAACTCTCGGCTGGTACAATCAAACGGAATTGGTTCTTCATTGGAGGTGTCGTGGTTTAAAGCCTTGGCGACCTCTTTGTACTGGTCCTCAAATGCCCGAATACCGTCGGCTGGATGATCGTTGAGGGCGACTTTGAGACCACGCCTGTGCAAGTACTCGATAAACTTTTCGGGATCCTTAAAAAGGTCACGATTCCAGCTATATCCAGTCCAACCTGATCCATACTTTTCTGGAATTTTGACCTTGTGCCAGTCCATGTCGATAATCGCAACGCTGAGCGGGATCTTCTCTTCGCCGAACCGAGCAACCAGCGCCTCATACTCTTTGTCCGAGTACTCGTGCCAACGAGACCACCAATTTCCTAGAGCCCACCGAGGAAGAACCGGCTGATTGCCTGAAAGGCGATAAAAGTCTCTGATGGCGGCCTTGTGGTCACCGTTGTAGGCAAACAGGTAGCCGTCGATCCGCCCCGGTTTGCGAGTGGCAATCCATCCATCCTCAAATAGCATGGATCCACTATCATCGAGAACAGCATAAGGCTTCTTGGAAAGAACACCAGGTTCTAGGTCAATACGTCCCCATGCATTATCCAACGTTCTCGCGGTGCCTCCCAGATCACCGTAGCTTTTGCCGTCATATTGCCAGATGTCATTGGCAACCTTGACAGAGAGACCCTCGAATGAGAATCTCTTCTTGTCGTAACTCAGTCGAAGAGACTCGGTGATGATGGCTAATCGATCTTCCTTATCCACGACGGCGAACGTGGGAGAGTCAAAGTTGCGAAAGAGAGCAAATGTGGAGGCCCGATCCTCAAAGCCACCGTCTTCGGACCATTCGAACCTGATCAGTCTCGTCGTCAAGACGCTGAAACGGTAATGTCCGTCCTGGGCGGGGCCGGCGATGATGGCCTTTGGGTTTGTGGTTGGGTCGCACAGAAAAGAGTACCGGCTGGGTAGTGTAGCACCAGTGGCCGGAGGTGGTGGAGGAGGAGGAGGAGAAGATCGGTCGGGTATCGGCTTGGGCTTGGACAGTTTTGGGGCATTGTCCGAGTTGGTTAGCTGGGGCGGTGCGGCACTTGAACGGCTGGGTTTATTCAGGAATCTGAGTGCCGACATGGTGCAAGCTTTTCCGGATCCTCTGCATGGGATGATAGGTAGTGGTTTGTGTTGGGCAGGTGCAGCTCCAGGTTGAGTGAGGGTGAGATGCCTGGTCAGCTGTTAAACAGCCCCACTGGCCACTGTTGCGGTCAGCTGTCTGCTGGGGATTCCCTGTCCAATCACCTCTTGGGGGGACCCCACAGCGGGGTCTGCCAAGTATCTGTGACGGGATTCCCCGCGCAACCCCATCGGACCCAATTCTCTTCTTTTGGTCTGGGCTTGGGAAGCTGATTAGCAGCGGAATATCACTTTCACATGTGGTTGCATTAGAAGACATGCCGACCCGGTCTTCACAAGGCAGCTTCCAGGTTCAGGTAAAGTCAACGGTAACGCGATCAGTGTGCACACATTTGTGATGATCTGAGAACGTTGTGTACCATCACCTCCTAAAGGAGGGCCCTTGGCTATCCAAGATGAAAACTGCAAGCTTTCGCCGGGAATAATAAATGGTCTGTCACACATGAAATACATAGAAAGCAGATGAGGTATGTTGTTGACTGTGATAAGTGAGAGGGAAAAAATTGGGACACTGCGTCATGTTTGCCGAATCGGCACCGATTAACTGGGTCTTGGCGTCAAGAGAGCGGTCGCCCCAGGAAAGCTCGGCATCCAAGTACCGCCTTCCGCCATTAATCTTCAAGCACTACGGGCGTATGCCTGATTGTAATAGAAAGTGGAAGCTTAATCGAGTGGAGATCATCCCATTTTCAAGTTTTCTAAGATGCGAGGGATCAACAAAATCCGATCTCGTCTGGACATTGCGTCCACATACATGTACAAGAAGACGACTTGTCGCCCACTTTCCTGCGCATCTGATACCATCAAAGTGCAGAGAAAACGACGATGAATTCGACTGAACATGACCAGGGGCAGCATGCTCATTTGGAGCATGAGAAACAAGAGCAGCGAGCAACCACAGGGGAACCCCCCAGCGAACTCCCCACATCTACTCCAGACCAACATGACAACCCTCCTCCGTACTCGATATACTCAACCTGGACGAAGCGATGGATTGTCTTGGCCGCATCCATCAGCGCCTTCTTCTCGCCACTAACGGCACAAATCTACCTCCCAGCTCTGACTGTCCTCGCCGAGGACTTCTCCGTCAGTGATGCCAAGATCAACCTAACAGTCACAACCTACATGGTCTTCCAAGGGGTCACTCCCATGTTTATCGGGGGCTTCGCAGACGCAGCTGGCCGTCGGCCAGCCTACGTGATCTGCTTCTTCATATATATTGCCGCCAACATCGGACTGGCGCTCAGCAACACATACGCATCCCTTCTCATCGTCCGGTGTCTTCAGTCCGCCGGCTCAGCTGCTACCGTCGCACTCTGTCAGGCCGTGGTAGCCGACATCGTCACGAGCGCCGAACGAGGACAATACATTGGCATCACAGTTCTCCCCGTCGTGCTGGCCCCAAGCCTGGGACCCGTCATAGGAGGTCTCCTCTCCGAATTCCTCGGTTGGCGTTGGATATTCTGGTTTCTCGCTATAATCGCGGCTGTCAATCTACTTTTCATGTTACTGTTCTTCCCGGAGACGTGTCGGCTAATAGTAGGCGACGGCTCTATTCGTCCCCATCCCATTTACCGCACGTTCTGGTCGATGATCAAGCCTAGACGCTCATCATCAGACCTCGCGGGCATTCCTTCCCAACAGACCTCAGCCTCGGCCAATCGCCCGCCAGCATTCTCGATACGTCCTCTACTAACCTCTCTGAGACTTTTGATTACCAACTACGAACTTCTCCTCCTTCTTCTTCACTCCGGCCTGATATTCGCGGGCTTTTACGGACTCTCCACCGCTCTCCCCTCCCAATTCCATGCACTATACCCATCCCTGACAGACGTAGAGATTGGCCTTCTCTATCTCCCACTAGCGGGCGGATCCATAGCAGCCGCTTTCGTCTGCGGACCAGCACTAGGGTACAATTACAAACGGCATGCCCGCAAACTCGGGCTCGGCGAGGTCGATAACTCGAGACAGATCGACCTTACCGCCACCAAGTTCCCCATAGAGAAAGCAAGACTGGAAGTTGGGGTTCCCTTGATGGTGTTATGCACGGCAGTGATGTTGGCCTGGGGTTGGGCGGTCGAGTACAGTGGTGGATTAGCGGCACCGTGCGTACTCATGTTTCTGTTCGGGGTAGGAATGATTGGGTTCATGAACACCGCAAATGCTTTGACTGTTGATATCTGTCCTGGGAATGCTGGTGCTGCTGTTGCGGCTGGAAATCTGACGAGGTGTCTACTTGGTGCGGGTGCCAGTGCGATGATTGTTCCGATGATTGAAAAGATGGGAGCCGGGTGGGCGTATACTTTGCTTGCCGGGTTGTATGTGGCTGTCAGTCCGTTGTTGTGGTTAATCATGAGGAATGGCATGAGGTGGAGAGCCGAATGGGAGAAGAAAGAAGAGGAGAAGAGGGTGAAGAGACAGGAGGTGGCGCAGTAGAGTGACATAAGTTGGGATGATTTGCAGGAAGATTATTTGAAGTTAGACACACGGTTGCAGACAGTAGTACGTTTTGAAACATAAGGGCTCAACATAGCTGGAGAAAAAGAGAAATCTCTTCCCTTTTTGTTAACTGACATGGCCCTTCTATCCAAGTCAGAGTTTGGACGGTTGCAGAAATTCTTCATAAAAACTAGAAAGAAGCTTGAGTCGAGAGGAATTGAGCATTATCTCTACCAATTTTTCTTTTAAAAAAATCATTTGGCACAATCTTCCGGTGGTTAGTCTGCCTGCCTATTAATTACTTTCGATACAAGACAGTAGTCCGATAGTTGAGAGAAGCATGATCATCCTCCTAACTACCTACCTACATACATACATGTAGCTTCACTTCACCACCAGATTTCATCTATACTGAAACCTCCAATCGATTAAAGTGCGTAAGTGACTGATAGTAATATTTGCGCTTTTGTTCGAGATAAAGGTACAGTATTCATAGGCCCAGTTATTTTCGTTTGGTTACTATTTAATAATTAGGTGGTGGGAAATGGATAAGGGGGGATTGTTGGGAAAACAATTTTTTGTTTAGGGGACAATTTAATATCAAATTCAGTCTCTAGGCAAAAACGGAAAAGAAGAAGAAAAAAGAAAAAAAGAAAAAAAAAGGGGGGGGGGGGGGGGGGGGAAAAAATGAACGGAGATGGTTAAAAAAGTATTGTTGTGGATAAATTTAAATCGGTAGTTTTTAATGACATAAAGCGGTCCCAATAGAGCTTTTTTAAGTGAAGATTGGC
>MU867135.1:0-104037 GCA_033725935.1 Cladorrhinum sp. PSN259
GTTTTTTGTTTTGGTTGTGTGTGTTGTTTTTTTTTTTTTTTTTTTTTTTTTTTTTTTTTTTTTTTTTTTTTTTTTTTTATAATTTTTTTTTTTTTTTTTTTTTTTTTTTTTTTTTTTTTTTTTTGCTTCTTGCTTGCCTTGCCTGAGGTTAGCTTTTTGTGAGAAGTGGGCTTTTTTATCCCTTTGATACGACAAAACTCATAGTTGGATCTGCTTTGGGGATTATATATGTAGCATGAGTTCTATTCTGCTGTTGGGCCGTAAGATTCGTTGTATATATTTATTTACACCTGGATATCTGGGTCGAAGAAATCGTTGTTGTTTTCATTATCTTCGATTGGTGTCGTCAAAAGGATCGTCAGGCTCCGGCGAGATTGGGATCTCCGAGCCTCCCTACCAGAAATTCGTCTCATGCTTCAGGCTTGAACTTGAGTGCCGTTCCAGAAAGCAAGAGGCAATGGCGCGGGTGACGGAAACTCCGTTTCAAAGTTCATAAATATACTATATTTCAAACTGATCTTAACGCTACTGAACCAAACTTTGTGTTGAATACACGAAGGCAGGAAGACATACGCTCGCTATACCTCACCCGTAATTCCCTCTGTTCACTAGCCCCTGGGTATCCCGCACCGTTGCTGACCCCATCAGCTCCCCTTCTTCCGTTCCGGGCTCGAAGAACCATTATCGTTGTTTACTGATGGTTGCCTGAATTAACATTCATTAGCCCTCCTTGCCCCTTAACCGCCAGTACTGACCAAAACCTACTCAATTTTGGCAACTCCTTTCAACCTCAAGTATACATCCGTACCCCATCCATGCAAGCTCTGTACAGCAATGCCTCCACCAAAGTACTCCGCATAGGCTCTGCTCAGTGGCAAACCATACCCAAGCCCGGCGATGGAGGAGCTCCCGCTGCTGGCAGCAGAAATAACACTCAGCGCATCGTCACTCCATGCGCCAGGAGGCTCGTCGTCATTCTCACTAAAAGTGGTAAAACTATAACTCCAGATGTGTGGAAGAACGTCCGAACTGATACCTCCTCCTCTGTCACGAATTCGAATCGTTACCCCGGGTGAGTTGTCGTCCAGCGGTGCTATAGCATCCCGAGTGAAAGCTCCCATCTCCTGGCTTGGTGGCGGTACAGTAACCGCATCGGCCGCCGGGTTCTGGGAAGGCGGTTCAGGCGCAATAGTTATGACTATGGGGGACCGGCTCATGCCATTCTCCACCGTGGCGCGGAAAGCGTTCTTAAGCAACTCCGTAATGATATACTCGAGGTGAGTCGGCACAAAGGCAAAGGTAGTCTCCGGCTCGCCATCAATAATCCATTCCGGACGAACACCGTACTTGAGCTCGCATATGTCCGCAACAAAACCGCCACAAGAGTCGATAGTGCTCGCCGGCCGTAGGGCCGTATCAATAACTCCAATGTAATTAGGATGTTCAGGGCAACGGGTGGGCGAGGCTGCTGGATTGAAGTGAGCGGCGCTGCTGAAGTGAAGCGCTATATGGTGCTCAGCAATTAGTCGCGTGCCGATCCTAGCTCGAAGATGTTTGTCAAGAAAAGTCGTGACATCTGCCGGCGAAATATATTTGCGGGATTCCAGGAACCCGCGGGCGAGGATGGGGATGGTGTCGGTGTGGGTTTGGACCAGTTCGGCGAGGACCTCGGTGAAGCGGATCTCGTCGTCGAGATTGCTGATTGTACGTCCCTGCCATGGGAGAAGTGTGGACAGGGAGTGCTGATAGTTGTTGTAAATCTTGCTGATGTTGGGGTTGGACACGACGATGTAGGGCAGGTTTCTAAGTGCTTGTATTCGGCGTGCCAGCCGGCTCGGAAGCAGTGACAGCGTGAATCGTGCGGAGGCGAGCAGAGCGTCTTCTGAGAGTGGTGGACGACCATGTCTAAAAAGCAACACCGGATGGTGACAAGGTGAGACAGCGTCCTGCAGTGTTACTTGGTGGAGACTTACTTGACGAGGTCTGCCAGGCTTAGCCGGTGAATTGGCGTTTGCGCGAGAGAGGGAACAACATCGCTGGTTTCCAGGTGACTGACTAGCCGGCTTGGGTCTTTATGGTGGTGTGGGGGATGATGATGATGGCTGCCCCTAGGGCTCTTCAACGTTGATCCCGCCCTTCGCCCATGGTACGGCTGGTATACGGTCCTCGCCGTGAAGCATCTGGGAATGGTATCAGGCAACCGGAGCGGCAGCCTTGTTGTGAATCTCATGTTGGCATATTAAGCCGATGTCAAGTATAAAGATAAAAGAGCAAGAGAGAAATAGAGAAATGGAGGTAATGGACAATCAGATCATCCTCGATTGATCCGTTAACCCGTGTGTGATGCAGAACCACTACAAGGGTGCGATGTCGCCAAGATCTTGACTGCAGATATTCCCGTTTATGATTTCTGCTCAAAACTAGAGTCTGTGCCTGGTCAGTCAATAAGTCGGCTAGTTTCAATGTAAACAAACAATATTTTACTTGGGAAAAAGCTGCGAAGAGAAATTCAATTCAGGATGACTGTCAACTGCTCGCGTCATAGGCCCTCTATCAGCGGCTGCCCAGCCTGATAAGCTTTCTTAACCTCAAGACAAGGGTCTGCTGCCCCGCGGGCCCCGCCTTCACCCTTCCCTGTGCCCCGCATCCTTGAACGCCTGCCCTGAGCTCCTTTGCTCCCGTCCCTTCTTATTGAGTCCTCACCTCCTGGTCCTGCTCGACCGCCTCAACGTAAGGTTCCGAGTCTAGGGTTTGAACGGTTCCCTCAGGGACCGTATACGCAAACCCCTTGATCAAACTGTACTCATGAGTGATATCGCCTCCCTGGTCCTTGATCTTCTGCTTGGCCCTGTACTTTATCAGCATGTGGGACATGGAAAACGTTGTATGATATCGCTTACTGCGCGAGATCCTCATCGCTAGCATTGTCCTTTAGAGTAACAATGAAGGAAGGCATGATGATGGCGCTTGGTTTTGCTTGATTTATGCACAAGTTTCTGTTGCTTGGAGATGATGATTTATGGAAAGAGAATCGCAAAACGGATTTGGGTTCTGGAGCCTTTTTATAATAGACACCAAGCAACCGTCTAGACGCCGAGCTCGAACGAAGAGGACCCATTTCCCTGTGACGCGGCGCCGAAAGGACCGCGGGGGAAGGGAATACGTCATGCACCTCAGTTGCGTGCCCACATGCGCGTTGCAACCTGGACGAGTGTTACAGGTCGATGCTGGACTACAACGCTTATTTTCGGTTGAAATTTTGGGAAGCGCGGGATGCGCCCATTCCAGTTTGTTCTCGCTCCTGTCACGCAAGAACGTCCCCATGTGATGTGTACACAGCTTATGTCTAACCCCTCAGATGAAGTGGAGTGGATATACGACCCTATCTAATCTCATCATATATTGCAATGTGATACCGTACGAGGGGAGATATCACGAATGATCTGCTCTACCATGAGGGGGATGAACTGCGAGATTATTCAAAACGGCAGTAGCGTCTGGTCGGGCTCTCCGGCATCTGCAGGCTATCCAGAAATAGGAAACCCGATATCACATACCGAATCTCGTGAGAAGGTGATCTTCCCCTCTCAGATCTTGGTTGCTCAGGGCTGCCTCCATCTGATCGTCACTGGAGAAGCTCAGTCCCAACCTGGAAGTTACCTACACTTACCTCCCAGGTTACGAACAAGCCCCACCAAATCACCCACCATCCAAGTCCAGAATGCACTACCCCGCTGAGCTTCGCAACCCTGCTGTGCTTGCGTTATCGATAAGCTTATCTCTTATCAACCGATGGTCTTCGGCCCAAAAAATTCTGGAGCTTTGGCTTTGGAATTGAGATCACAGGCAAGCGTCGCGACTGGATTTTTCGGTGCAGAAACGCCCGAATCACCAAATTGATTCGCGCAACAATGACAATGGAGCAAACACACAAGCCGCATCGGCAATCGAAAAAGTCCAAGGATGCAAAGAAACAACATTCAGGAGGTCCTAATCCCAAGGCGTTCGTAGTATCTAACCCTGGCAAACTCGCAAGACAAGCTGCGCGCTCCCATGATGTAGGTTCAAACTCACCACCAAAACATCCATTTTATGGCCACTAAATCACTGGCTCCCAGATCAACGAAAAGCGACTTCATGTACCGCTTGTCGACCGCATTCCCGATGAACCGCCCCCGAGACTCGTTACCATTGTCGGCCCCCCTGGTGTCGGCAAGACGACCTTGCTTAAATCCCTGATCCGCCGATATGCGAAGGAAACAATCTCAGATCCCGTGGGACCGATTACGGTCGTTACATCCAAAAAGCAGCGATTAACATTCATTGAGTGCCCCAATGAGTTGGAAGCGATGGTTGATATTGCCAAGGTCGCCGACATTGTGTTGCTGATGATTGACGGAAACTATGGCTTCGAAATGGAGACGATGGAGTTCCTCAACGTCCTTGCATCTACTGGTATGCCAGGCAACGTGTTTGGCATTCTCACCCATCTCGATCTCTTCCGGAAACCGCAAGCGCTGAAGGATGCCAAGAAGAGGTTAAAACACAGATTGTGGACGGAGTTGTACCAGGGCGCTCACCTCTTTTATCTTTCTGGTGTCCTGAACGGCCGCTACCCCGACCGCGAGATTCACAACTTGTCCCGATTTATTTCCGTCATGAAGAACCCCCGCCCGCTGGTCTGGAGGAATTCGCACCCATACACGATCATCGACAATTACCGCGACATCACTCACCCAACCAAGATTGAAGAAGACGAGAGTTGCGACCGATTGATTGAGTTATCTGGTTACTTGCGCGGCACCAACTTTGCTGCCGATGGACAGAGGGTACATGTTGCTGGCTTGGGAGATTTCACAATTTCTGCGATGGAGGTACTGCCAGATCCTTGCCCAACCCCTCAGATGGAGCAGGCGCTTGCAAAGGCTAGTGGGAAGACAGGCCGGAGGCGACTTGATGAGAAGGACAAGAAACTCTGGGCTCCCATGGCCGATCGCAGTGGTTTGAAGATCACTGGTGATCATATCGTTATTACCAGGGAGAAGGGCTTCGCCTTCGACAAGGATGCTGAAGGTGTCGAGCGGGGCGAGGGTGAGCAGCTTATTGTTGATCTTCAGGGGGAGAGGAAACTGCTTGGTTATTCGGACAAGGGTGTGAAGCTCTTTGCGAGCGGAGAAGAGCTCACCCAGGTTCCAGAGGAGGTCAACAGCGGAAGAAAAACGCACAGGGAAGCGCGATTCGCCAGCCGAGAAGAAGGAGATGATGACCAGGTTCCCGATGACGAAGGCTTTGTCAGTGGTGATGAGCCAGAAGGATCTGATCTCGAGGAATCCGAGTTTGACCTCTCGAAGCTTGGCAAGATGTTCCGAAAGCAAAACGATCAGGAAAAGGAAGGCGATATCAACTTTGCCGACAGCGATTCTGATCTAGGCTCAATATCCGGGGACGAGGAGGCTTCAGATTCTGAGGACGATGAGGACCTGAAAGATGACGAGAGTATGGAGGATTTTGATTCTGACGACGAAGATGGCGCCACTAAATGGAAGGATAACATGATGGAGAGGGCAAAGCAGCTTCACGGAAAGAGACGCCCATATCGCGCCGTGGACCTTGGAAGATTCATGTACGATGAAAATCTCAGTGCCAAGGAAGCACTGAATGAGTGGAGAGGTGAAGAAAACGAGGATGAGGAAATGGAGGAGGATATAGAGAAGGAAGATGAGGACGACACTTTCTTCAAGAGAACTGGAAACGATACAAACGAGCTGTCCGAGGACCGATTAATACCCCGATTCAACTACGAGGAGCTGGCTGCCAAGTGGTCAAGCGAGGATGCCGTTGAAGCCCTCCGCGCCAAATTCGCAACCGCCAACTTGGCTGATGGTGAAGGTGAAGACGACGAGGATTTTGACGGGTTCGATGAGGGCGATGATGAAGACGACGAGGGTGATGGTGCTTTCGAGGATCTTGAGGCCGAAGAAGGGGAAGAGGGCGAGGATGAAAAGGGAGAAACCGAGGAGCCAGCAGAAACCAGTCTGGAAGCAGAACGTGAGAAAAATGCTCGCCGCAAAGAAGAGCTGAAATTACGATTCGAAGAGGAAGATCGTGAGGGTTTCAAGAACGACAAGGCGATCGCAAGACGGGAGGGAGCAGACGAGGAGTTTGGCGAGGATGACTGGTACAACGTACAGAAGGCGATGCTTCAGAAGCAGCTCGACATCAATAAGGCCGAGTTTGAGAACCTCGATGAGGGCCAAAGGACCTCTGTCGAGGGCTTCAGAGCAGGAAAGTATGCCAAATTGGTTCTTGAGGGTGTTCCGGCCGAGTTCGTGAAGCACTTCCAAGCCAAGAGGCCTATTATTATTGGCGGCCTGTCGGCTACTGAGGATAGATTTGGGTTTGTTCAAGTCAGAATCAAGAAGCACCGCTGGCACAAGAGGATTCGTTAGTTTCATCATCATGCCTCTGGATACTGGATTCTTTGCTAACTATCTTCGCAGTCAAGACGGGTGATCCCCTGATTTTCTCCCTGGGATGGAGGAGATTCCAGTCACTCCCGATCTACTCCATTTCGGACTCCAGAACAAGAAACCGAATGCTGAAGTACACACCAGAACACATGCACTGCTTCGGTACCTTCTACGGACCTCTTATTGCGCCCAACACATCATTCACTTGCTTCCAGTCCTTTTCGTCATCAAATCCTGGCTTCAGACTCGCCGCAACCGGCACCGTTCTAAGCGTAGACGAGTCGGCCGAAATCGTCAAGAAGCTTAAACTCACCGGTACGCCGTACAAGATATTCAAGAATACAGCGTTCATCAAGGACATGTTCAGCACAAGCTTGGAAATTGCCAAGTTCGAAGGCGCAGCAATCAAGACTGTTTCCGGAGTTCGCGGTCAGATCAAGCGCGCTCTCGCGAAACCCGAGGGCCATTTCCGTGCAACATTCGAGGACAAGATTTTGCTTAGCGATATTGTCTTCCTTAGAGCGTGGTACCCCATCAAGCCGCACAGGTTCTACAACCCGGTCACCAACTTGATCGGCTGGCAGAGCATGCGCCTCACGGGCGAAATTCGCCGCGCGGAGAACATTGACACTCCGCTGCAGAAGAACAGCCAGTATCGCAAGATTGAGCGGCAAACGAGACACTTTAACGCACTTCAAGTCCCCAAGAAGCTTGCTGCCGAGTTACCTTTCAAGAGCCAGATCATTGCGACGAAGCCACAAAAGAAGGAGACATACATGCAGAAGCGCGCTGTTATTGTCCAGGGAGAAGAGAAAAAGGCCAGGGATCTCATGCAGAAGCTTACGACCATTCGCAAGGAGCAGGTCGCGAAAAGGAAGGCTAAGAAGGCCGAGCAGAGGGAGAAGTACAAGAAGAAGATTGAGGATATCGAGGAGAGATTGGAGAATAGGGAGAAGAAGGAGAAGAAGGCCTACTGGGAGAGGGAAGGAAAGAAGAGGAGACCTAGTGACATGGGAGGTGGTGGGGGGAAGAGGAGGAAGTAAACGGGTGTCTATCAAATTAGATAATGTTGTTTAAGGCGAGGTTCTAAAGCGTTTATCTCTTAGTAGGGTAGATAGATGTACTGTTAAAATGGCATTTTTGGAGTTGGATATGTTCAAAATTGTTGTTTTGATTGATTCGGTTTTTGCTGGTATACACAAACACAGAGAATAGAGGTTGATCGCGGGCACAGGACCCGGGCCAAGAGAGGAAACAAACGATCTGTGTTAGCGCAATGCATCACCCCGCACAACCAGCCAACCGGATGCGATCCATCTTGTGTACTCGCAACAGCAAGCTCAGAGTTGCAACAACCAGTCTGTTTTGGCAAGGATATAGATGCAAAGAAGGATGTCATCGGATAAGGGATGGATGGGCCGGCACGGCCATTTCGGTCCGTTGTTATCTTAGAAGTGCCCCCCAGAAAAGTTACTGGCAAGTGTTCCCTATCTGATCTACGTTTTGGCGAGTAAGACAATGCCATTGTAGCTCATTTTGATAGATAAGGACCCTAAAAAAACAAAAAGAAAAGAATAAAACATCCAAGTCCGTGCCCACTTCATAAGATTCCAATAACAATGGAAGCCAGCCGTTTTGGCGGGGTCCCGTTCGTCCTTCCGGATGTCCATCGCCATTTCGATTCCGTCACTAAGAGACATCAAAATCCAAACATGAGGAAGTCCAATCCTGCTGTGGCCAATGCCCCAAGTGCAATTCACTGAATCATCCGCCCTGCGTTTTCATTATCTCATCGCAATCCGTGCTCACCGTTGCTGAGACGAGCTTGTCTGACCAGTTTTGTGCTGTTCCCAGGTCACATGGGGTAGCGGCGTCTGGTGACCCACCGAGATCGGTGCCAACCGGCGAGATAGCGCCGTTTGGCGAACTCCAGCACCCTGCCACCATTGAACTGTACACGCAGCACACACCACAGGTCCGGAGTCGTCCCCCTTTTCTTGACACCGCCATTTCCCCTTTCTTCCATCCCTTATCGGTGTCGTTGATGATAAGGTACCTTCTTCAAGAACGATATCAATCCTCGAAAGATCAGACAGCCTTGTTATCAATCTCTTCATTATTGACTTCCAACAATAACCAATTCATCAATTGATCATCATCGATCCCATACTTCAAAAAGATTCCACCATTGTCGGATCCTTTCGGAAGTGCCACTATCACCACCTTCAAGACCGTGACAGCTGTGTCTAGCTTCCTTCGTCCCATACCATCCGTGACTCATCGATAATCGTCAACATGGCCGTGGGCATCGTCAAGACAACCCTCGTTGGTGGTGGAGTGATGAAGTTGGAATGCTCCGCCAACTTCAACAACATGAACCGCTTCGACAAGCTCGTTCAAGCATTGAAAGATGCCCTAGGCCCTTGCTCCGGTCTAACCTCCGATGACGTCGATGTCGAGTTCCTCTCCCAGCTGATGCAAGACTATTGCTCCGACGAGAGGGAATGGGGCAAGTTCGCCATGGGCGACGCAAGCAGAGGGTATACTCGTAACCTCGTTGACGAAGGCAACGGCAAGAGTAACTTGGTACGTTGTCACTCCCTTCCCCTTGTTGCACTTCTCCCGTTTGTTTGCTTTGCCCCTGAATGACTGACTAACTCGTCTGACTTGTACAGCTTGTACTCGTCTGGTCTCCCGGCAAGGGCAGCCCGATCCACGACCATGGCAATGCTCACTGCCTGATGAAGATCCTCCGGGGTGATTTGACAGAAACTAGATATGCTTTCCCAGAGAGTGAGGAGGAAGCGCCCATGAGAGTGATATCCGAAAAGACATACAAGGAAAACCAGGTGGCGTACATGGCGGATGAGTTGGGGGTCCATAGAGTTTGGAATAGGGGAAGCGACTTTGCTGTTTCGTTACACTTGTATACTCCTCCGAATGTTGCGAAATGGGGATGCCATATCTTTAATCCTGAGACGGGGAAGAAGAGCCATATCAAGGGATGTGGGTATTATTCGGCGTATGGGAGGAAGTTATGAGGTGATTGATGATTTGATATGAAGGGAAAGGGCGCGGGAGTTTTTCTTTTCGGCAAGCCAACTTCGGCCGGTGGCAAGCATTGAAGTTTGTAATGTATGATAGAGAAAGTAATAAGAAAGATGACATATGACCTGCTTTCAACTTCCCTTTTGCTTGCTGTCTGATCGACCTATTTTTTTTTGTCCAAATGCTGGTAACAATTGTGACCGTGGTCAAGCTGGGTGGAAATTGACGCTCAAATGAGCCAAGATGGAAGAGTTCGATGCTGAACCATATGTCGACTTGGTGATGTACCGCAGCTAAAAGCGCACCGATGGAATCCAGGGAAGTCGCTGATGTCTTCTGAGAGTAGGAGATGCCTGGAATGAGAGGAAGAGATGTGGAAAGAGAAGGAGAACGTCGACGTCGTTGACCATCCTCTGACAGTCCATCCTCTTTGGGTTTAGCGTGGATTGCACCATCGATGGGCCCACTTATTCTGGATGAAGGTGCTTGGGCTAGGTTGAGATGATCACGAGCGATTCCACGTGATGTGGTGCTCCCTGCTCTTCTCTTCAGGTCTAAGCTCGGACCAGCAACCCTTGAGATCTCAACATGCGAAGGATTGCATCTCATCCTGCGATACGCCGCTGAGCGGCGCCATCTTCTTTTCCGGCACTTTTATAATTTCGCTTCATTGCCAACGGGATACTTGGTTTTTGAGAGTTCCCTTCGTTTTCATTCTCATGGTGGTCCATCCATTCTCAAGACATCTTGTCATCAATTAGAACCGCATGAGAGATAGATCAAGCTTTCTCTCGGCCTTCCAGAAGCTTGCTTCAGCCTCAGCGTTGCATTACATATACTACCTGCTCACGGAATTAATCCGCTGGATCATATTTCTGTGGTTTGTTGAACGTGGTCTAGAACCTTGCCCGGCACAGATCACACCGGCGGAGGAATATGGCGCCCCCCGCCCGACCGATCGCTGCCGTCTTACCACACATTGAAACTGTTATGTGCAACCCACAATCAGCGAAGCCTTTTTCCTCACCGGCAGGAGCCTTGCAGGCGGACAAGGCCGAGCACTGCGCATTATGGCATCAATGTATCACTTGCGCGGCCACACACCTAACGATCCCTTCCTCTTTCAACATATTGTGAGATTGTATTTGCTGTTCATCTTACTGATCGTCAGGAGGTAAATGAAGGATTTGTCGCGCACCCCGCTCCCGGTCGGTCGCAATGGCCGCTGAATGCTTCCTATCATGATCCTGCTCTGTTGGAACTTTCAACCTTCGTCGAAGCACCTTACTATAGGACCGACCAAGATTGATCATTCCTTTCACGGTCTAGCCGCCTGAGAAGCATTGTTGCAAGACAAGGTCCAGAATCCATTAATACTACCATGTCTCTTAGAGGAGCCTGTCACTGCCCTTCAAGTGCATGTTGTTGTTGTTACGGGTTGATGGTCGGCTGAGGCACAGCAGACTTGGCTCTGCAGCATTGAGGCCTGCATGAAGCCAACCGCTTGTCATCGAAGCCACGATGCATGCCATCGACGCCGCAACGTCCGAATCCATCACTAGCATACAACGTGGGGACCAAGAGCTGTCAGCAAACCGAATACTACTATAAACAGGGGCTTTTGCTGAAAAAGGTGGTGGTGGCTCAGGTCTTCAATTGATCGGCCTCTCCTTGGTCCCTTTAAGTGGCATTCCCCAAGAAACTCGACCTCATATGACTCCGTAGCACGCATACTAAGGATTCCAGGAGGAGCAGAAATGGGTCGTCATGGCAGACAATAACGACAACCCTTCCCTGAGGAAGGAGAGCGATAATCTGATCCCTCTTCCAGCAGCACATCGGCAAGGACTTACAGGAGTTGCTGTTCTGGCCAGCCTCTCCTTTGCCTCTTCGACCGTCGTACTGCTGTATCTAACGGTCAAGCTCATACGATGGCACGCCAAAACATGGAAAGAAAACCGGAGAATAGCCCGGGAGCAGGCGGGCGGTCCAGTGGTGGACTTGTCACTTGGACTGGAAGAGCGTCATATTATGGGACCACAACATGACGCAACCAAACCGAGTCCGGCCGCACCAGCAAGGAAGAGATACCCTAACCAGTTCCTCGTTCTCATATACAACCTTCTACTCGCCGATATCCACCAAGCAGGCGCCTTCCTGTTAAACGCGGTCTGGGTTGCACGGGACGGTATCAGGGTCCGAACACCAACCTGTTGGATTCAGGGGTGGTTAGTGTCCACTGGAGATCTATCTTCAAGCTGCTTCATCACCGCCATTGCAGTACACACATACCTAGCTGTTGTCCGGAATTACACACCTCCACAGCGGGCAGTTTATGGCGCCGTCGTTGGTCTCTGGTTCTTCAACTACTTCATGGCCCTGCTTGGGATAGGCATAAGCCAGAATGGAAAGGAGGGCGGCGGGTTTTATGTGCGAGCAGCTGCATGGGTATATTGGTCATCCGCCTCGATCTCTTCATTCTATGCTAATGCTGTTGTCGTTTCAGTGCTGGATAAACATCGAATACGAAACCTACCGTCTCACCTTGCACTATCTCTGGATCTTCATCAGTCTAGCTATCACCAGTATCCTGTACGGTCTCATCTTCTTCCACCTCCGCAAACATTCTCAACCGTCAACCAGTGCGACGCCCGAACACACATGCGGGCACCACCGTGCTTTCCTACTCTACCCAGTCATCTATGTCGTCTGCACTGCCCCGCTGGCTTTCGGGCGCATCGCTACCATGGTGGGCGCCGACGTGCCTATCTCATACTTTTGCGCTGCAGGCGCGCTGATCACAAGCAACGGATGGCTTGACGTGCTGTTATGGGGTGTGACTAGGCATCGTCTACTCTTTAGCTCGGAAGTGGACAGCGAGGAGTCTGGATTGGGGACGTTCACATTCATGAGGACACCATATGGACGGAGCTACGGGAATATGATTTGGGTTGAGGGTGCTGGGACTGAAAGGGAAGGGGATTGGTCTGAGGGAACGGAGGTGGGTTGGGGCAAGAAGAGAATGGGAGGCTGGCGGAGGCTTGGCTTGGGGACTCGGAGTGGCAAGCCAGGAAGTCAGGAGACCTTGAGAGAGGTTGCTAGTGTGCAAGGAGAGAATGAAAGAGGAGGCCCATGTATGGGGATACAAATGAACATGGTTACTACTGTTGTTGTTGAGGAATTCGGCAAAGGAAGGAGAAGTATGCGGACTGGGAGAAGGGCAAGTCTGGGGACCGGAGGAGGGGATAGTCCTATCACTCCCGTGGTTGCAAAGCACAAAGATGATGATGGGTAGGATATTTTATGGGTGGATGGACTAGAATTTGAGTATAGGAATATATAGACGCGCGGGTGGACATACTAGATTT
This sequence comes from Cladorrhinum sp. PSN259, assembly GCA_033725935.1. Taxonomy (NCBI): domain Eukaryota; kingdom Fungi; phylum Ascomycota; class Sordariomycetes; order Sordariales; family Podosporaceae; genus Cladorrhinum; species Cladorrhinum sp. PSN259. The sequence continues at coordinate 12,887 of MU867135.1, forward strand.
GCGTAGGACTTAGAAACTAAAGAACAAACACTGAAACGAAAGCCGCAACTGGTTCTCGGAGTAACTGGTATCCATGCCACCGACTGAGGAGGAGTTGGAAAGTTCTTAAGGGGAAAACAGTGAAAACACAGTGCATAGTATACCATAGGGCATACATGAGTGGGGATCTCTGCAAGAGTTAAGTGGCTATATGTTGATATCAATGCAAGTGAGCAGCTGGTCAGGACCGTGGCACCCTAGGAAGTACTCCGCTGTCTATTCTGATGACGTGAAGCTGCCTGTGAAGAATTCGCAGGAAGTAATATACACCACCTGTCTCACATTCTGAATACGTTTTCACATGCCACACCTTTGTCTGTTCCCATCGATCCTAACGAGCATAACACCAGCGCAGGTGCCCAGCCTTGATAGGAGATAAAGGCTGTACTTTGGAGTGTATGCCGCGTTGTTTGAAGCGCCGAGGTGGCCTAGCTTGAGCATGTGTAGATGAGAAGGAACCTAGAAGGGACGGGGTTGAGCTTCTAGTTATGAGTCCTCAGCAATGGAAGGCGCACACAGTAAGTGGTGTCAGTCTCGCGAGTAAAGCCTGGTCATGATGCAGGGTGCCCGGTAATAAATACGCAAATCTCAAGTCCTTTGATCTTCCCTCGCACTTGAGGTTCTGGCGGGCGTCGTGCAATCCCCGGCCCTTCAAGTCTACCGCAAGAGGTGGGTGTCACGGTAAAAGAACCTGGAAGCGACGACTTCTAGTCTACCTAATCTCCATGTGGATTGAATTTGCAGTGGTTGGCCACGAGAGTATAAACCCCCCCTCTCTCTCTCTGGAAACTCTCCCTCTTCCACCGAACCAGGAGCATGTGCTCATCCGCCTGGCAGCTTTGTAAGAAATGAAGCTTGCTGGCTGTTGGTACTACTCGGTCATGATCCTGTGTCCTGTATTTTCCTTGCTCAGCTGAAACCGACAGACATCCCATTCGACTTGTTCTGTTCTTCTTCCAATGACCATTGTACGGGGTATAACCAGAGATTGGACGCCAAGGCCTGTGGAGCTGGATATTCTCGTCGCGTCTCAAAAAGTCCGAGGCTCCTCGTCTTGTCTACCTCCGACACACACCGCTCAAAGATCACGCGAGCAATTGCATGTCGTTGATATATCGATGCCCCCATTTCCAAGATCTATATTTAGCCACATCATTCTACCCGTACCCAGCTCGTGATGATAGCTCCATCCCGTCGGTACTTGTAAGTGGCAAAATTAATGACGGCATCTTACTGATCACCAAGTTCAAGTGCCAACATGAGACTGGATCGATACAAAGATCTGGACAAGGTGACAAGCTGAAATGTATGTTGGAGGACAAAAGCCAAATTTTCCATGCTTCTTGGGTTTCTTTCAAGCTCACATGCAGTAGCGAGCGGTGAGGCTGAGCCTGATGAAGCTCTCGTGAACACACTTTGGGCTGCGCGCATATCTCTATCTGGATGTTGAAGTTTGCCACCAACGGCCGCATTAAGAGTGCATCGAAAAACCGGGAAACTCGTGTGCAATGCCGTCATATTCAATATATCTGGCAGCCGTACCGATAGGCTCAGTCGAGAATAGAGATCTCTCAGCCCCCAATTCATACCAGCTTCCCCTCTTTTGCAAAAGGCTTGCCGCCGATCAATGCATGTTGATGGTTGTGCCTGAATGTGGATAGACCCTGATTTACCGAACTAGAAGGGCCCAAGGTTACACAAATATAGAAAGAGAGATGTCATGTCAAAGAGGAGCCAAAGGTCTGCGCCGCAGGCACGCACAGAATTAGCAGTGTGAGCTTTTTGACATACGAGGAAGGAAGAGCTAATGGTGGCTTATGCTAGCTCATCGCAGCAGCCAAGAGACTTCAAGCTGCAATAAGTGAGAGCTATCACAAAATGTGAAAGAGCCGAGCTTCACAAAACCTGCTGATCAGATTTTCTGCGAGTCAAACAATTGAAACGTAGACCAGAAGACGCTAGCAAAGAGTACCCATTCTTGCTGAATGAAAACTCGGTCTGCGCCGTTTATGGACCCCAAAGGGAAAGAGGAGCCAACGAGCATCGCCACAAATACCCATTCCTCTTCCGGCTTTTGGGTACCATGTTTGCCGCTTTGCATCTTCTTCTGTCTGTGCCGTGTGACCACACAATTGGTGTCAAATCAATTTGTTGAGCCATTTCCAATATAATTTTTCAACCTTTTTTTCAGAATAAATCGGACCATGGCAGTATACATTGAAGTTGAAGGTTGGACAAGGCGTCTACATGAAACTAGCTCCATCTCCACCTCCCACATTTGGTGTAAGTGATAAGGGTTAGGGTATCTTTGAGTCACTTCAAACCCCCACCTTCCTGAGCAGGAAGATCAACAAGCAACGGGAAGGCATGAACGAATGATGGAGATGAGACTTCGGCAAAAGGGACCTGCCTTAAAGTTTCTTCTTTGCATTTGTTCGAGCCGGCGATATCGCTCTGCATGATCAGCTTGCAGAACCAGAAGATCGATACCTCCAATAGTTGGGATCAAGCATACTGCTCCAAGACTCTAGGAGAACTCCGTTCTCGTCACCAAAGAATACGCACACAGGAAAGAAGCGGCCGGTTCAGCGGCGCAGATGTCCCGGAAGCGAAAACAAAGCAAAGTAAAAAGTAAACAGTGAAGCTGCTGCGAATTTGCGGCACCTGCAAGCCCCGAGGATCAGAGAGTGGAGCCACTTCGAGTGAAACACTTTCGACATGACCCTCTCATCTTGCTATGTCACCTAAAAATATAGTGGAATCGTTTTGGACTGCACTAAAAAGCTTTTTTCCCCTAATTTGCGAGGAGCACAACAGCATCACAAATCCGAAACATGAAACATGGTAGACTAGCTACGAACCGCCTTTTGCCCTACTGCACTAATCAGCTCGTCCGCAGTCCTGCCATCGAGAATTGACATGTTATTCCAGGTTTGGCCTGTGCGCGCCGCCGTCCAGCCGTGTCTCAACGGAGACAGATCTCACCAGCGGCTGAAGACGGGTTCGTCGTCGTGGCGGCGCTGGTCTTTCTAGATGGACAAAAAGGGGAATCTGTTCGATATTGGATAGTATATATGAAATGTGACTCTCCTCCTTCCACCTTCTCATCTTCTGGCGCTGCACCGTTTCACCGCTTCAACCAGACCCCACCATCTTGCAGCAAGTCCAAAAAGAAAAGGAGCAACGAAGACCAACAAAAGCTTCTGCAATTATTGTAGTGTCTTCCCAGTTAACGCGTCCCGCCTCCAAACCGCGCGCCGAAGGCCGCCGAACACGACCAGTGCCGTGCGTGCTGCGGCGGAGAAGGGGCTGCCCACAGCCAATGATCCGTCACCTCGCATTGGGGAGGAAACAAGACGAATTGGAGCTCTCTGCTCTCAAAAACTCCAGCATTCTCCCACGTGGATCCAGGACAGGAAAACGGCCACTGCCCAATGGATGTGGCCATTCACATTACATCTCGAACGAATTGACAACAAATAAACAGCCGACTTCTGCACCCACATCAATGGGTTCCTGATCGGCCGGATACACTGGACCCCTCAAATCAAAATCATCACATAATTGCAGCCGTCTTCTTTTTACCCCTGCCGCTTCTCGTCTTACACAAATCTATATGTACTTCGTACAAGTCCCGCCCCTACTTTAATTTTTAATTTCAAGTTTCTATGTGTTGTTGGATCCTATTTTGTTGGCAGTGTGCGCTCTCGGAAATCTATACAAAGGCTCATGCGCCCCTGGGACTCGTCAAACCACACGCTTTGACGATCTAACACAGGCCTGTCCGAATCCTGCATTCCGTCCAACCCATCCAGCATAGCATACCGAACAATTTTGCACGTGGAGGACACGAGGAGAAGCTGATATTTAAAAGGGTTGGAACAAGCACAGCGAGATCCAGATGCCCGATCAGATGCAGCAGGCAGCAAGCTTTTGAATAAGAAAAAAGAAGTCATGATGTGGGACAGGCTCAAAACTCACAAACAGATGGGCGGTTCGGTAGTGGTTCCGGCAGACAACAAGATTCACATGAACGTTGGATATGGCACCGCGAGAACGACGACACAGACAAAAGGAGGATACAGTTACTCAATCAAGGGTGGCCCGCCTCCCCCGCGACCACCACGGGAGTTCTTGGAATCCTTGGAGGCGTCTCACCAGTGAGTTGCTTGATTCTTTAATTCTCAAAATTCCTTCCCCACTAAAGTTAGAGTGGGTAGCATTCCCCGGGATCTTCGTCTACTAGTGTTGGGTGGGTTGGAGAAGTGGTGCCTGCCGAGCAGTTGCAGTTGCAGTTGCAGTTGCAGTCACAGGCGCGCTTCTTTTTTGGGCACTGCCCACTGTGCTTACCTCACCCCTCTCTCTTCCTTCCACCGTCGAAGTTACTTCTTTTCAGGACATGGAACCTCAGCCTGCTGTTCCTGCATCCTGAAAGAAAAAGTAACTCTGCACAAACTGGAGAGGCCAGATGGTCCTCGGCTGACTGCATCTCACAACTGCCTTCGTCTCCCAATCTCTCTCACTGACGAAACACCAACAGTGAACCTGCACTAGCACCCGCAGTTCGAGAACCTCCGCCACGGAACCCCAACCGAATTACGGTTCGCGCTTCACATCATCGATCGTCGTCATCAGTAAACTCGCAAACTGCTGCACCAATAGCTCAGAGCTACAAAGTAACCGTGGCTACCAACTACGGTTACCGCTACGGCGGGGCGGAGGAAATCTCCCCGCCGAGCTCTCCAGAACCCGACTCGCAGGGCGCAGAGCGTTATCTTCCCGGAGATGTGTCACCCATAGATGAAGATGACGACCCGAACCTTCAGCAACAGCAATCTGCCCCGCCTGTCATTAATGGAGCGTATCGAAATGCTGGGTCGGAAGAGCCAGCCACCCGACAGGCTGGGAATTCACCACAAGCGGTTCCAAACAATAATAACCGTGCCGCCGCGACCAGCATCCCCATGATGCGTCGAGAAAAGAGAAAACAGACAGCGGCTGCTGGAGGTGTCATGGCGCAACAGCAGCACCGGAACCCACTACCCCGCCAAATTCAGGCCGATCCTCCTCGCGATACACCCCGCTGGGATCCACTGACTGGCGAGCGGGCAACCGCTGATCGCCGTCCATCCCAGCAGGTAAATCCGCCCGATTTTGGCCAAGGCTTGGGAATAACCTCACACGTATGGGCTTCACCACAGAGCAGCCCGACTGTTACGACTCAGTCTTTCACCGACAGATGGAGGAGAATAGCGAAGAAGGCCGCGGCCGTTCGGGACAGAGAGTCCAATGATACCGACCCGGCAGCCGGTGCTTTCATGTCCTCTCGTCCAGGCTGGAAGGGGGCCAGTGGTCGAGCCCCCATTGTCGAACCTGTTCACGATAATCCTGAGGTTGCTCCATTGAGAATTCCCGAAAAAAGCAGCAGGCGAAGCACCGCACAGGCACAATCTAACAACAAACCTGGGATCACACTAGGTGGTGCGCTGCGACGAGGGGAGACCCCACCCATCAGCCCTCCAGCATCTGAAACACCCGCCAGGTCCGGCCCACGAGAAACCTTTAGGAACAATGCTTACCCCTCAGCCCAGCAGACTCAAGTGACGCAGTTGCAGTCACAGAGTGGTCGGAGTTACCCAAGCCCTCCCCTGTCTGGCACTCTGCTCGGAGGGGACGCCCCTTCAGTAGCCGCCAGAGAGCTTGCACGAGATGGCCTTCCCAGTAACATGACCGTTCTGCCAAGCCCGACCTTCAACGTCAACGCGCGCGAGTCAAACGCTCTTCGTAGGAAGCCGCCGCCGATGCATACCCACGAGCGGCAGCAAGGCTCCATCTCATCACTCTATTCCCAGCCGTCACCATCGCCTCAGACCGCTGCCGCGCCTCCCCTTGCATTGCACATTCCCGATATCAACCCGACTGTTCAACCCCCAGTCAACCACGAGGCTTGGGTACAGCCTCCATCTCGTTTCAGCATTACTACATACGCTACAAGCAACACTGGTACTACTAGAGAGGACGGTGACGATCTGGTTGAGGAAGACCAACCTCCTGTACCTTCCTTGCCTACAGGCTTGATCAAGACGGGCCGTTCTTCTGAGAACAGCCCCGTCACGTCTGCTATTGACCAATTTATGGCCTCGCCCTTCTCATACCACGCTGAGCAGCCCACGATGCTGGCAGCTGCCAACCCAGCCATTGCCCGCGCCCAAGCCATCGAGCGTCCAAACTCTCGAGCCTCGGATATCAACAAGACCCTTCCTCCTGCGCCGCCGGAAGTGACTGCCGGGGAAGCTCAGGATCGTGTCGCCATGTTACGGGCGCAGAGTAGCGCATTGGCTAATCGTCGCCTCAACATCGAGCGACTGATCACTCAGATGACTGAGATGATGCCCACCGACAAGCTCATGAACAGTGATGAGGTGATTCGTAAGCGGGAGCAGGAGAAGAAGAAGGTTGGGGCACTTGAGATGGAATTGTCAGAGGTCAAGAGGGAGGAGCATGAGGTGGGGCTTAAGCTTCATCGGGCATATAAACGACTCGACAGAGATACCGAGTGGGAGACGACGGGGTTGTGGGTGAGAAGAGTTACGAACTAAACTGACTATGAGAAATCATTGATGGATATGATGTGTGGTGGAAGAAACGGGATGGATATGGTTTAGGTTATTTTTGAGCGAGGAGTTCTTTTTCTTTACTTCGGCTCGTATTCTTTGCAACGTGTTGTAAAGTTTATGGATGGCAAGCATGCCTTCAATTTGCAAGTTAACAGGACTTGCGAGAAGCAAAAAAATATGCCTACAAGGCAAAGCATGTCAGGCGCTCTTTTATTTCTCCATTTTATCTTCACAACCTATTATCCTTGGTTATCAAGGCATGTTAGGAGGTTTTATGGGGCTTTTGTTACCAATGGAGACTTATGTATGTACCTAGGCATAGGGAACGACGAGGACAGGGACAATAGTATATAATGGAACAACTTCCTCCATGATTCAAGCGCTTGAAAGATTGTGTTGCGGACGGATATTTTATTGCTGTTGTACATGTCCATGTAACACTCACCAAAATGAAAGCTTGCATGGCTATGGTGTGAGAGAGCACTGCAGACTCGGAGTTACCTAAGCCACCGTGTGGCTATTAAGCCCTCGTTACCATCGTCAAGAACTTGAACCCCGAAAGCGATTCGGGACTGTTAACATTGCGCCTTCATGAGGAAATATTTTAAACATGAGAGAAAATGAGAGAAAATGACTGAGACGAGTTGTGGCGGGTGAAGTAGATTATTATGGGTGAGGCACAAACGACATTTGGGTGTGTTAGATATGTACACGTTGAGTAAGATATGGCACAGTGAGATTGGCGTCTTCTTCTTTCGTGTACCTATTCAAATTTTGTGTTTCTGTGAGGCATAATTGATTCTGGGGTCTATTTGTTGCTCTATTAATAATTTGTTGCGCTGCGTGGATGTGATGTTGTTTTTTGTTTGACATGTCATTTGAGTTGGGAATCGTCAACACTGCCGTAACCGCATACAAAGCTTCCAAATTGTACTCTTGAAAGATAGGCCAAAGTAGACCAGAATATATTTTCCTCCTCTCTTGCCTCTCGGCCCTATGTGCTGGCGTTCTCACCAGATAGAATCATCCCTCTGTTCATCACCATTTTGCCCTTCCATTTTGATTTAGAAACTAAAGCATCTATCCCATATACTTCTCCCATTCTCTGTCTTGGCAGTGTGTGTAAAATGTGAGCTTGTATTTCGCAAACTGTCCTTCCCAAACTGTGCTTCATGCTCCTCTGCTGCTATAAAAGAAATAGGTATCATTCTGTTTCGAAAGAGCAAAAACAAACAGTAGTTCAGGAATCGTTATTCTGTGAAGAAAAAAGAAAGGAGGTTTTATATATCCCAAACTCCGCTTGCTCCTTGAATTGCAAAGAATTATTCATTGTGTATTGCCTCCCACGCTGAAGAACAAAAGAGAAGTAATTGAGTCCTTTTTAAAAAAAAAACCCTTCTCACCCAGATTGAAGATAAAATATGAATATAAGGCCCATGACTCTGTAAAACATGGTTCATGAATGAAGAATAACTTAGATTCCATGGGCGATATCAGATTTTGAGCCTTTTGAAGGAGACAAGAGGAGTGAAGCAAGCCAGGGAAAGCAAACATAAAAACAAGTCAAGCACAAGGTATGTGTGGTATTGGCAATATGACACAAAAATGATACAAAGAACAAGAGCCAAAGAAGGCAATTCCGCTTGGCAAAAGGGGTACAAAAAAAGAGGTAATGACTTTCGAGTTTCGATAAGTTGAAAATATTTCTCGCATCAAGTCTTGCTGGCATTCAAGTTCTGGCGGAAATAATACTCTTTTTTAGTTGGCAAAACTGGTGAGCTCATGGAGGTGTCACCGAAGAGTGTGGCGAGCCAAGCATACCGCCACTACCGGTGCTGGCTTTTCGCAGTGGTGAGTTGAGCAAGCTCTTGCGGACATGTGCCGGCAACGTTGGAGGGATATCTTCATCATCACCCGATGAAGAAGAGTCGTCATCAATGGCTATAGGCTCAGGTTGCTCAGGTTTGAGTGGACCAGACGTTGGTGTCGATAAGGGAGCAAGTCTGCTGGACATATCCAGCGATGATGGCTCGTTTGATGGCTGAGATGGTGGCCTAGAAGGAACCCCTGGTCTAGAAATCGAAGCAAGAGCAGCAGCAGGAACATCCTGCCCTGAAGAAACCTTGCGAGTAGGAGTCTCATCCGCCACAGACTTGTATGGCGTGACATAACCGCCACCATCAGCCACGCGACGGCGTTTTGCGTCGTGCTCATCAACTGCCGCAGAGCTCGGAGCCTTGGGCGTGTTGGCTGCCGTCCAACCGCTACCAGCTGGCCTCGGGTGAACATCGCTGGCGACGGCAGCTGCTTGCCCGACATTCTGCTGTGGAGTAGTACCCAGAGACTCTCTCGCCGCCAGTTCCTTTTCCGCACGCTTAATGCCCAAGCGTTCCTTTTCTGCCGCAATCTCGGCCTTGGTACGACGCTCACGGAGGCGCACGCCATACTTTTTGCGTATCATTGACTGCTTAGTACCAAAGCTGTTCCTGAGACCATCGATTTTGGTACGCCTCTCGTTTTCATTGGCGATAAGCTCCGCCTCGGCGAATCTAGGCCCATATTTCAGCTCCGCTTCATGCAGCTCCGCATTCATAGCGTTCCTCTGATCCTCACTTAGGTGGGCGTAGGGGTCTGATGTGTTCGGAGAGCCAGCAGTGCCAGGAGTCCCGGCTACATGGTTGGCTACACGGGAAGCTACTGGAGTGGACTGTGGTTGCGAGGAGAGCTGACCGTTGGGAGCGGGACCCTGGGACGGAAGGATGGAAACAGGATTTACTTGAGCTACGGGAGTAGCCCTGGGTGGTCTGCCAGGCCCACGAGACGCTTTGACTGCAGGTGGTGGTGCTTGGGCCGCATCAATATTACCGCACTGTTTACCGTGAAGATGCTAATCTGAGGGTCAGTATATCTCTCGGTGACTCGGGAAATGATGGTGAAACCTACGCCTTGCAAGTCCTCTCCTCGCTCAAATCCCTGGCCACAGTGCTGACATGAAGTCACAAACCCATTGGCGGTAGGGGGTATTTGGCTACAAACATTATACCTCATATGCTAGGAGGAGTTAGCAGCATAAAAACTGAGGGGACGCGGAAAGTTCGTACATAATCAAAGGGCTGTGGTTGACCAAATGTCCGATAGCACCTTGAACATTGGAGTGGCTGGGCTGGGTGATACCCTGGTGCTGGTGGAGTATGGTGACCCTGGAATGATCCATTGGTGGCAGTGGAAGCACCTGGGTAAGCTTCGTGAGGCATGACACGCTCATGTGGCCCTTCTTGTTGAATCTCATCGTCAGGTCCAAAGCCAAGACGTTCAGCTTTGGCGAGTGCTTGTGTCAGTGGCTTGGCTTCGATGGTCAAAAGACGCTTCTCGAGACATTTGTCCAGGAAGCCATCACTGGCCTTGGCGATGATGAGATCGGCAACCTTGTCGAGGTCCTGTGTGGAGATGTGGCCAACGAGCTCAACCAGGGAATCGGCAACCATCTTGCCACCAAAGTCGCGAACGGCGCGCTGAGTGATGACGGGGAGGGCGTGATGGATCGATGCATTGAGCTGACTCTGGGTTAGCAAGGTGGAATCTGAACCAGCCGCAGGTGACGGTGGACGGTACGGTGACACGTGCATGGTCGTGGTCAGGAAGGGGGAGGGGCCATGGATTTGAGATGAAATAAGGTTGATCGGTCAGATTCATCCCGGCAACAGCTCAATTAAAGTAAGAGATAATAAGGGCCCCAACAAGCGAGAGTTTATATGAAATGCAAACGGATAAAGAGACGAGGAAACAGACTACGGTTATTAACATATAACAATTAATTTACGACTTACAATGAATGCTTGATGAAACTCGGAGCCTAGCAGGCACTTTTCCCAGTGGTCCCGGACAATGCGCCGGACCGCCTCGGGCAGACTCTGCTGAATCGCATATGTCATGCGCGTGCAGTCATCAACAAACTTGGGATTTAGACGCGCATAGTCCTGCGCTGGCGAGGGGAAGCCTTGAGATGGTTGCGGAGGCGGCGGTTGACTTGCTCTCCTCACCGCAGGGGGATCCATGATGATGGGTCGCTTTGTTGGCGCAGGCGGGCGCGGATGATACTGCTTGAAATGGTAGTGCGACGGTGACTGGAATTGGGATGGATGCGCCGAAGTAGGCGACGGCAGTGGTGATTGTTGTGAAAGGAGATATGTATGTTGATACTGTTGCGACGGCAATGGTGACGGCGGAGAGATTTGCGCTGATCGCGTTTGTGGGGCCGATTGTTGATGATGCGCCTGGACGGGCTGGGCGTGCTGGGAAGGGAGTGGAAGCGCCGGAGGGTGCGGAGCCGCGTGCGGATGCGGATGCGGATGCGGATGCGGATGCGGATGCGGATGCGCAGACGTGGCCGGCTGATGTTGCTGCGGCGGCGGCGGCGGCTGGGGCTGTGGTTGTTGGGGTGGTTGTGGGAGAGTTGCTGTTGGCTCTTGGATGGGTTGAGATTGCGCCGCTGGCGGTGGTTGTTGTGGGGATTCTCTAACTGGACCTTGCCCATTACTAGCCGTAGCCGTGGTGGAGTGTACAACTCCAGGTTGGGCTTGACCACCATCGTACTTGACCGTCAATGGGAGCCTCCAACGAACGTTCAGCTGATCCTGGCCTTTGCCGGTTGCTTGCGCCGCCGGGTCTGGGGCAGGGCCAAGGCCGTTGATGGTCGTCAACGCCGGCATTTGGGATGAGGGAGTTCCGGACCGGGACTCGGGGCTGTTTGCCGACTTGGCAACCGGCACTGCTTCGAGGATAGCTGTAGCCTCTACGCGGGGAGGGGATGCGGATTGAGACGGCGGCACAGTAATTGAGCTCCTTGCCTCTTGCGAATTTGCAGGTTCATTGTGGTGTATGTCCGAGACTACAGGCGCAGGAACTGGTGCTTCCTGTTGGTTTGGACGCCGCGATTCTTCAGTAGATGCCATTTCGATGCTGTGGGCGGGACGCCGACGACGCGACCCCGCGTTGCCCGACTTGGACCTATTAGCCCCCCTGCAACGGCACTCCGAGTCCAGTAGTCGAAAAGGACAAGGCAAACAACGTGCTAAGATCCAAAGATCTTGCCTGTTGTGCCCGCGCCTCTTGCCTCGCTGAGGCTAGAGGATCAGAGAAAAAGATCCAAAAAGGTAACGGCAGCCCCCAACGAGCTACTTGTGGGAGTTGTACCCGAAAATGTTTCGGGACGGAACAACAAAGTGATGACGCGCAGGCGTTCCTTAGCCAAAACTTGAGATCTGAAAAAAAACAAAAGGGTTTGAGTGTGATGAACGAGGCGTCCGCAAAAGAGAAATCCTGCAGCAGAGTTCTCTTTCAAGAAACTTGAGAGTTCCTTCTTGTTGCTCGATGGGGAATCGCGGGACCGGCAGGAGGATAAAGTAAGAAGCGTAGCGACGCTACCGATAAAAAAAAGTACCCTCGATTTTTAAAACGTATTTCTTCCTTTTCGCTTTTGAGAGTAGCCCTTCGGTTAAAAGGGAGGGGTTTGTTAATTTAATAAAAAATTAACAAGCTTAATCAAAAAACTCCAACCAATCCAGCTAGCTTCCGAAATTGAATATTTGCTAAACTATACCTAAAGCTACCTCCACACATTTCATGCCCTGACCTTGCTTTCCCTGGCCCGTGCTTCCTTTCCCCATTGAGGGATCCACAGGGGCCGGACACCCTGATGGCCAAAGGGCGTCAATTGTTCAATTTCCGGTGCAATTCTTGTCTATCATCATTTCATCATTTTGGACGATTGATATTTTTGGGCCCCAATGTTTCCACTGTCTGATGTCTATGAACATTCATCGAGCGATTCATCGCTAGTGATTGGTGATAGATAGAAAATTCGACATGAGAGAATAAGGGGATGGGGACGGGTATCTGCACCTTGACTTTTTGTTTTTTGGCCGTCTGCTTCCACCACAGTGTCCATGGTGGGACCTGACAAATTTCGGATCCTGGTGCACCTCTCTTCTCCCTTCGATCAGGAAGCCACGTCAAAAACTTCTGCGCTGCGTATTATGTTATGCCGGGTTATAATGTCTCTAATCATGATGAAACGCAAAGATAAATGCTGGCAGGAGTTGCATGAGTTCATGTCCGAGCTCGAAACTACTTTAACTTTTTACCCCGTCCAGAATGTCAGGATGGAATGTGTGGCTTTGATCCCGTGTATCACACAGCTAGATGTATACAGGATTTCGGGATTCACTTGCTTGTCTTGCCGACATGGCGGCGCCACAAAACACGAGCTGCAAGATGAACCTCATGTGGATATTTACGTAACTAAGACGCCAAAATACCCAAAATATGCGTGGTTTGGAATGCCTCTTGTGCCCAGGTCGGGTAAATGCTGCAAACGTGCGAAAATAGCTGCAGGGATTTATATATCAACAGCCGAGAGGTTTTGGGAAAAATAAGTATTATTTCTAGACAGAGACGGCTTGAAAATAAGTCCCGTCCAGATGGCGCTTGACTCGACCAAAACGGGACGCAATTTAACACAACATTATAAAAACAGCCACCGCAAAGTAAACGCCAAAAACATGGCATTTCCGGAAATGTAAAAAGAGAAACTCCTTGAAATGGTATCTTTAGTGTGGCCTTCGCCTCTGCCAACGCTCGACGGCTGCAACCAAATGAAATCCGCTCCCTCAATATGTTCAAACTACAGAATGCCTGCTTCACACTCCATGCTATGGCGAGAGCCATTAGATGGGTTCGCCAATACATCCGAGGAGCAGGCGTTCATAGTCGCCGCTAGTTTCTCCCTTGATTCTGCTCGCCAGATTTTTCCTGTATCGCTTCTCGTAGGCACCACGGACATTGGCAATATGGTTGCGGTCCCAATCTTTTTTAAGCAGTGTCAGTAACTTGGTATTAGGAGCGAAGTAATTGGGGAATGCTTACGGTAGCGCACAACACGGCTCACGAGGAGATAGTCTTTAGTACCAGCTCCGGCCATTGCATCTTCAAGAAGCGATGCATGGTGCATATACTTGTCGAGGCCGCTTCTAAGCTGGAAAAGAAGCGCGTCTTCCATATGACCTGAGAATTCCTTGCGAATAACATCCTCGAGACTCCTTGCGTATTTTTGCTGATACTCGTACGCAATGGCTCGGAGTTGGTTGTCGTTTCTTGTGCTGAAAATGCTGCAAACCTTCATCTCGTCTGTGCCAATCTTGCCCTCTGTAGCGTTGTAGATGTCGTTAACGTCACGATCAATTTCGGACTTGACGACAGGTACTGAGTCTTCGGCGCGCGTTGCGCCGAGCACAATCATGAAGTGTCTCTCCGTCTTCATACTCAAGTCACCGCGCACGTCATCCTCAAGTCTTCTTCGGAATACGCGATGATACTCGCTTTTGATGGCGTTTATATCGGCATTGGAGCGACCGAGGAGCACATCGTTGAGGACCCTCTCCTTTGTTCCAGGCCCCGATATTGCTTCGTAGAGCATGTGAACATCGTGCAGCAACGGGCCGCGGATAAGAGCGACAAGGCCTGTCTCGAACCACCCGCCGGTTTCGCTCTTAACGTCCTTGATCAGGTCACGTCTGTGTAGGCGCGTATATGCGTCACGGATCGTGTTGACCTGTAGGGGGTCTTTTGATGCCAAAATCCGTATTAAAGCCCTCTCGTCTGTGCCAAAACCTTTCATCGCCTGTCTTAACCCGTTCGCGTCCGCATCTCCATTGTAGGCTGTAATCTGTGGGGGGCCGTATCCGGGAGAAGGGGGAGTCGGAGGATATGAGGGCGCGTACTGGTTGTATTGCTGTGGAGGTGGCTGTCCGTAGCCATGCTGTGGTGGAGGCTGCCCATAACCTTGCTGTGGTGGAGGCTGCCCATAACCTTGCTGCGGCGCGCCGTATGGCTGCTGGCCGTACGGCTGAGGCGGCGGGGGAGGAGAGCCGTATGCTCCTTGTTGCGGTGGTGGATATTGACCCGGAGGTGGTGCGCCGTAGCCTCCTTGCTGTGGCGGGGGATATTGGCCCGGAGGCGGCGCCCCGTAACCGGGCTGGGGAGAGGGGGCGCCATAAGGAGGCTGCTGTCCGTAGCCCGGACCGGGAGGAGGTTGTTGATGGTACTGCCCTTGAGGGGGAGGAGGGGCGCCGTATTGCCCATGCTGAGGAGGAGGTGGTTGCTGGTAGTAACCCCCCTGTTGTGGAGGAGGGGCCTCTGTTCTAGTCAGCTACCTTATCTCCCATCTAGGGACCTATGTTTTTGCGCAAGCGATTTTAAACACTCACGGCCGTATGGAGGATAACCAGGGTAAGACATTGTCCGCGAAAAGTGTTTGTCTATATGGTCGAGGCACCTTGCAGATAGGTAGAGGTAAATGGATGAAGAGGAAGCTGTACCCTTCTAGGTTGTGATGCGATGCGGGGGAGGGGCAGATGATGGAGCTTTTAAAATGGGCTGGTCGGCAACTGTCACAAAAAGAATCCTGTGGACGCAAACCGGTATGCAGACCCGTAAAGCTCTTAGTTATCCAAGCCGGGGCAAATGACAACGTCAGTAGCCTGCAGATTCATGTTATAAACCACTCCTTTTCGTGGCCATGAGTGCGAGAAAGAGTGGGCTGCCTCTGAGGAACCTGGAAGGAGGATATTCGGTTGCGTCAATGAGTGGCTCAGCACCATGTCAGGCCGCGTGCCAAGCACACCAAGGTACCATTGCCTGGAGCTTTGTTGTGGCTTGGAGTCAACGCCTCGGACGATCGGCAAGCGACTTCGATAGAGGCCACTTGGTTACTTTTAAAGAACCAAAAACGCCCATTTTGCCCCTCCAAACGAATTTCTGCCAAAGCATTTTGAAGATATTGACACCAAATGGGAGAATGCCGACAGAGCGTGGGGTGGCTGGTAAATTGTTAGTGTCCCGCCAAGCTGGGTGCTTTGTGGAACCCCTGCCACTCGACCACTCCATGAACAGTACCTACTATGTATGTACCAAGAACTCAACCACAGCAATTTCCAACAAACAACTTCCTCTATTTTGTTCAACTTCAGCTTTCAGGGGCACAAGGAGATGGAGAGACTCTGTTCGGGTTGCAAGGCGGCCATCTCAATTACCCTGATTGGCACATACTATTTTTTAAATCAGAGTGTAGAATCCAGGTTTGTTCGCATTTCTCTCTGATGTTCTTGTTCTGGGTATCCAGCCCATTTGGTCACTTGTCAAGCTGTCAACTGCTAAAATCTACACCAACCAACCAAGCTTTTCTGGTCTTCGTTATCTTTACAGTCATTCTCCCTTGCTTTTCTTTACTTCTCAATAGCCCTCAACAATCAGCAGCACCGGCTCTTAAGTCAAGGGCAACGTATTCGGCAGTGCCGATTAGAGGCGGAGGTTCGGGACCCGGTGGGTCGTGGGCTCCGCGTCCGGTAACTCCGGTTTAGGTTCGGGTTCCGGCACTGGCCCCGAAGGCAAGCCGACAACACACCCAGGAGCAGGCACCGTGACGGCATTGCAAACTTCTCCGTCACGAATACCCATTCAGATGGTCCTCATGCCATCCCCGCCAGTTACTGATCGCATGGCCCATGCTGTCGTCATCACGAAAACTGTCCAGGTTGTCAATATAAGACCATATACAACAAGTACAAATATCACGAGCACCAGGTTTAGACCCACTCAGAGCAATGGCCCTCCGATATCGCCTGTGGAATCTTTGCGCTCTTTATCGACGGGATCGTCAAGATTGACGTCGGCATGAACGTCAACCTCTTCAGGTTTCCCGATAGCGAAAACACCGGCCTCGGTGACACAGACCTCCACAAGTACAACTTTCTGCAGCAGCACAACATCTGATGACGGTCTCTGGCATACAGCATATCCAGCGTGTAATGGGGCCTTGGCATGCCGTTCTTCACGGACTGGCTCCCGTTTCCGACGGCTTGCGCGAGGACGGCGACTTTAAATCTGCGAGCTAAGTTTGACCACAACTTTGTTGAACCTGTACTAGAGAAGGCTCAGACAGCCCTGAGATGTTTAACAGAACTTTCATCTTCACGGCGGAGCGTAATTGGAAGGTATAAGTCGACGATGCAAGTCGCGGCGGACCAAGAGTTGAAAACCGTTAACAGAATAACCGGGGAATATACATAGCAGGTGGCACATAATGATCGCACAGCGGGATTGAGTTCAATGGAAGCCAAAACAGTCAAACTCTCACGAATCAATTGGAATCACCTTGTCGTGTGCATCTCTGCTTGTTGACCGATGAGGGGTGGTTTGATCACCCCATGGCTGGTGTGCACAAATGGAAGCCAGAGACGGAAGAAAAGAGAGATCGACCCGGAAGTTTGGGCACGGGGCCTCCGGACAGTTTATCACGGTCCATCGGTTTGCACAGAATCGGAAGGAGTAGTATCTCGACGGCTAGTCGAAGGAAGGAGCAAATCAGGTGCCGGGCCACCAGCTAGGCATCCATTCATCTCGATGGCCCCGGTGATCGAGATCTTCCCCTTTTCCTTGAAGGCGATAATTTTGTCCCCGAGCCTACCATGTGCATCAACAACGAAGCTTTTAACCCGGCGAGACACAAATGACGGCGAAGAGCCCACACAGCCTAGCAACGCGACTCAAGTGACAATCATGCTACAACGACAACGTTTCACCTGCATTGAGCTTGTGCAGCATCGGTTTGTAACAGCGCTGCCTCTTTTCCATCTGTCTCTTGTCAAACCTGCATATACGCATCAGAATTCGCAACGCCGACCCCCCCAAAACACTCGGAAATCGATATTTGCTCTCAAAAGCCTGGTCTGCAGGTGAAAAATTCCCATGGTTATAGTGGATTCTGATTCATGCTCCTCTTACCAGAAACCCGCCTTTGCCCATGCTAATCCAACGGCAGACAAATAGTTAATGGCCACTGTATTATCCCAAGACCATTTTCTGGACACATATCACGAACTGTATACTGTGGTAGCAAATGGCCCGCGGCCCACCGTCCCCTCTGTGCCTGCTGAATGCGAACCATTATCTGACGTACTGCTGAGGGTAGATCGGATCAACGCAACGGTGCCTATTCGGCGGCCTTGAACAGCAACCTACCGCTCCATTCCAGGTACCGTATCTTGTATTTCACACCAATGTACATCGACAAGACCGGGAGGCTGTTGGTCAACGTTGCGACTGGAGAGACTTAGCCTCGTAACTGTCGCAAAGGCCGGCGCTGTCATGTGCACGTCTCCTACGCTGGAGTTGTCATGGGGATCTTGCCTGTCCGATCCCGGGAGTTTCATTAATGGTGTCTGAGTTTGACCTCTGGCAATGCGGCTCAGAGACCATGATTTAGGATGGTAGGACGGGATATCGCGCTCCTCTGGCAAGTATAGACGAGTCAAATCGGAGCTCGCGGTTACTAGGTTCATCAATCCTTAGCTCAGAGTGGGGAAGCCTGCATCTTGCAAGTCGATGCTGTTTGGCTCCAGGCAGTTTCCCATGTCTCCAGTACTTGATCGACTTTGCCAACCTTACCGCCGCCGACTCCGGAAATCCTCCGAGTCCAAGTTGGCATATAAAGGGTCTCCCCCTCCATATCCAGGGCGTACTTACTTGTCTTCTCCCCAGACGTTCTCTCAGGCACCAACTGTTCACTCCGTATCTCAAGAGTCTCTCAGCACCTCAAATTCCTCTATAATCTGACGGTACCTTCAGGCATGCCGCTCTCATCCGGCCCCACCAACTCTATGAGGCTTGCTATCCGCGTTGGCCTCAACCTTTCCCATGGAGTCGGGAGTGGCAAAGCCAGGATGGGCACCGCCACTCACGTTGCTCCTGGAGCCGGTATGGTCATGCCGCCGTGTTTCAACGCCAAAAACGCCCAGCTCACAAGACTTAACGCCCCACAACCCCCACGGTGTTCTGTTCCGGCAAAACCCATAAGCACGACAATGCCACCCGGCTTCAAAGCTGAAGTTGCTCAACTGGATATCTTTGAGATCCCGGGCCGTGTCATAGGATCCGCCGGTGACAAGGCCTTGGGGAAGGCCCTGGTCGACGCTTGGCGACGAGATGGTATCATCCAAATCGCCATGAGTGACAAGCAACGTGAGCTGTGGGAAGATGCCAAAGCTGCTAGTCGTCGTTTCTTTAGAAAGCCGCATGCTGAGAAAGCAGCTTGTATTGACTCACAGAGCTATTCCGGCTATATTGCTTCCGGCGAGGAGGTGACAGACGGCATCGCAGATTACTCGGAGATCTTCACCATCACCAAGGACCTTGACATGGCAGAGCCGCGAGTCCGTGCCAAATGGCCATGCCACGGTCCTTGCCCTTGGCCAGACATTGAGATGAAGGAGCCAGTGACACGCTACAACGAGATCCTTGGAGTTGAAGGTGAGAAGCTGCTCCGGCTGACCGAGTTTGGACTTGGAGTTGCTCCAGGGTCCTTGACACGCCATACAAAGGACGGATGGCATCACACAAGAGTGCTCCGGTAAGTCATTCCGATCTTGTGGAACGATTCTCATCCATGTTGTCAGTTGTCTCACACAATCTGCGTTTCTCCAGGTTCCCCCCGAGAAACGCGACCAATGGGAAGGGAAAAGAGGGCCGTGGTATCGGCTCGCACACGGACTACGGCTTGCTAGTCATCTCCGCGCAAGATGATGTTGGAGGTAAGCCTATATCCATATCAGTCGCTGTGTTCCTCAGCTCACGTGGGTGTTATATTAGGACTGTTTATCCGTCGACCCAGTCAGGATGAGAAGTTTGCCAACTGGGAGACGAGCGCAGCTGGTCTCAAGGAGGACGAAGATGGATGGGTCTATGTCCCTCCCGTCGCGGGTACACACACAGTCATTCTCGGTAAGAGACCATTTCCCGAGGCAGTGGCGTCCGGACCGATTCTGGCAGCACCGTTGCAACGGTTTGGTGGCTGACATTAGACATTTTTTGAAGGAGACATGATGCAGTACCTTACCCGAAACTACCTCACCGCCACTCCCCACAAAGTTGGTCTAAATACCAGAGAGCGTTTTGCATTTGCCTACTTCCATGAGCCGAGCTTCCAGGCTGTCCTGAAACCCCTTGAAGGAGGCTGTGGTGGCAACGCATCTCAAATGTCCCCCAAAGATACTGAGAGTGTTCATTATGGGACTCACTTTACCAACATGTTCATTCGGAACTATCCTGACCGCATCACCACTCACCGTCTGATAGCAGAAGATCGATACAGCCTTTTGTCCAGGCCAGAGTTGCGTACGATGGGAGCTCTCCCCGCATTAGCATGACGGGCTAAAAACAATATTCCTTATTTGGGTATGCATATCATCGGCACGCATGTCTCAGACACTGTGTGGCATGGTCACGGCGTTATCGGAGACACAGTCTCTTTTTATGGCGGGGATCGGGTTGCATACATAGGACCTTGGCATTTGTGCATTTTTGGTTTCACCATACTGATCTTGTATTGTAATTATCTCTATAGTTTCTGTTCTTTACTGGCAGAGGAGAAGAAACAGCAGCGTTACCAGCAGGGTAATATGATTAATAGTTTATTTTGATTAATCCTAGTGTAGTCTCTAAACAGAGCATGTAGTATTGCAAACGCATCTTCCCTTGACATTGAAGAGCACTTTTTTGGGTTGTCTTGCTTTCTCGGCCCTACTGGTCAAGGCTCGGCCGGGATCTTTCTTGTCATTGTCAACTTTGGCGGATTGTCATGGCACCATTGAAGGACATGAACCAAACTCACCCAACCCCTCGTCGTACATGGCTTTGAAGCAAGACATGATAGCCGAGCTTTATGGCGCACGACATATCCCGCTTGTTACGTGACTAACGGGTTGAGGTCTCGGGGATAAGCGGAAGATTTGGCACTAGTATGCGCGGTACTTTGAGAGGTGCCTAAGACAGGTATGTAGGTACCCAAGTAGAGTGGGTTATGCGGCCGTGGTGGCAAGAAAAATTCCGAGATTTTCATGTCAAGATTTTTTTCTTCAGTGTTTTTTTTTTTCTTCTTCTGCTATTTGTTGTTATTATATGCCACTGAGTGCACTGCTTTGCTCATGTAATTACTGTACATACATGGTTCATCCAATAAGTAAAGATTCAAATACTGATTTAAATACTCAAAGGAAACTGGTTGAGAGAAGGTGCCGGTCTTTGCAGTATAGTTAGTTGTCCTCCTCTAGTATCTTTGCTATAACTACAAACGTGTACGGTAAGTACTCTGGTGCACAAATAATGTTCAAGTGAGAATTTATGGATTTAGATAGTTTCTTTTATTGATACATGTGTTAATATTCTTGAATTCTTGATAAAGTCTCAACTAAACGCTCTGGCTGCGCTGTTTCTGTCAATTTTCTCTTCTTCTTTTTTTTTTAATTCTTCTTTTTTTTTTAATTCTTCTTTTTTTTTTAATTCTTCTTTTTTTTTTTTTTTTTAAAAAAAAAAAAAAAAAAAGCTAGTGGCCTGTGCATTCACCTTGCGCGTAGTATGTAATACAGATCTGAGATGTTTACATGCAAGATTGGGCAACACACACACACACACACACATTTGGTGTGATTGTTGTTTTGTTTCAGCTTTCTTTGCTCCTCCCTAGCTCTGATCCTTGTTCAGCTTAAAGGCAGTCGGAGTTTGTCAAGAATAGTGTTTTTTTTTCTCGCTTCCGACATGAGACATGCTTTTTTTTTTTCTTTAAGCCTATCGTTTTTTTGGTTCAAGTTTTTGTGGGGTGTGATACTGACGCTAGGTGGTGGCAGTGATTCGATTCAGATCGGGGAGGGGAGAGGCGGAGCTGGGGAATATCCGACGGGGTTTTCTTTTTTGAACCGTTGTGGTTTACACAGCTGGGCGATGGCGGGATGACATGACAGAGATGGGTAGCACCCCTGAAATTGTTCGATAAGCCACTGAACCAAGAGCTCGGTAAGGCCGTGAGGTGAGAATGAGTGAGACAACTTTCACATGCGCTAGTGATGAGTTGAGGGAGCACAGTGTGTTGGGTTAGGGTAGATTCAAGTCTTGGGTGTCGGAAACGGGGTTGTCCAAGGAGTTTGAGTGAGGTGAGCATGTGGGCGGATGTCTGGAGATGATGGAGAGGAAGAATGATGAACAGCGCTTTTATCGATTTGGTGAGGGGATGGGAGGTTTTTGAGATCGGGAGTTTGGAAGATTTAGATGACTCTTTTGAAAACATACAGTCAAGGTAAGAATCAACATGTACGTCGAAAAAGATATCTGATGACAGATAATATTGTTTCTCCCTGAGAAGTGTGATGATATCAATGATACCCGACAAACAACATAACCAAAACCCAACTTAATATCTGTATAGCCACTAACATTTGAACTGTTTATTACATGTCAGCATCTTCCATCACTGGTCACCCCAGAGCAATCAAGACTCACCACTGCTGGTCCAGGAACGACATAGTTGTTCAAGCTGCCACTGTAAATCTGTCAAACGAGTCAACACAGATGCATAAAAATCAGCCCTTTCTGACAAAGAATATCTCACATTGACAGTGTACCCCGGATCGTTGCTCTTGAAAGCTCCCGGGATCAAGGCGGTCGGCGAAGGGTTGGCATTGCCGCCGTTGGTGACCTTAACCTGGGCACAGCTGATGTAGAACTGTTTTGGGTGTACATGTGTCAGCCAGTTTGTTTCGTGCAGATATGAAACTGGAGGGAGGGGAAGACATGCCTGAGGGGGTGCTCCGGGGTTGTGCAGACCGAGCTGTTGGATGCGGAGGAGGTACTCTCCGTTGGGAATACACTTGGGGATGTTGGATGTGTATGAAACTGAACATCTGTTAGCAGCGACCAGCAGACGTGGAGGCGGTTAAAATGCGAACATACCCCTCAAAGGCCAGGAAGAACCAGACGGACCCCAGTCAAAGATCTTGAACCACGGTCCACTGCCATCGTAATCTGCCGCTGCTCCTGGTGCCTTGGACATGTAAAGCGAAACCGGGCCAGCATGGTAAACGGCAGTGTCGAGCGTGAAGGTGAATTCATCACCAGCCTTTACGGTGATTGTCTCGGTGCCGTTGCTTACACCGCCGCCAACATTGCATCGGAGATCCTTGGACGACAAATCGGTGACGGGTCCATTCTGGAGCCATGATGGATTGGAGTTTCGGCGCACGTATTTCCATGCAGGGTACTTGGTTCCCCCGGCCGAAAACTGTTGGAAGATGTAGTGGCCACTGACTGTGTTGACTGCCAGGACGGCAACTGCTGCAATGGAGAACTTCATGGTGGCCGTAGGTATGTTGGTTTAAGGATGGTCAAGGACGGCACGGTAGTGGGAAGAGGCGAGCATGCATGATCAATTTATATATTTTTTTTTCTAACAAGAAATGTAAGTGCCATGGCGGAGTGCACTACCGAGATTTCCCAGAATTGTAATTCATTTCCCCGGATTGCAGGTAGGATGCGTTCCATTCT
This sequence comes from Cladorrhinum sp. PSN259, assembly GCA_033725935.1. NCBI lineage: Eukaryota > Fungi > Ascomycota > Sordariomycetes > Sordariales > Podosporaceae > Cladorrhinum > Cladorrhinum sp. PSN259. Next base: position 35,968 of record MU867135.1, read on the forward strand.
ATTGGTATCTGGGCTATAAACGGAGAGGTACCTTCCGTCATAAATGACGGACTGGAACTCTGTTCACCTCTTGTGGCGGCCAACCTATCTTCAGTCTGATTGGACAATCGAGAAAACGAGTCTATGCTCCGACTTTCCATCGAATGTCATCCGTCAATATCTTGCTCGGGGACCACTAACTGCTTCACGGTGCCGAGCCGTCACGTCGATGTACTTGTTGAACAATTGATTGAACGTTTTGCGACGATCACTACGGTCCTAGTCGGAGTAAGAAATGGTGCTGCTCCTCATTGGCAAGAACAGAGGAATTTTCTGGGAGCGATTCAATAGAACGTACATGTAGCTGTGCCCTTGAGCCCGAGCGGACGGGGGCTTGCCGCTTCCCGGAAACATCATGAAAGACGGATGGTATGAGTGATTCGATATATAGTATTTGACGATTTGAAGGACGGAGAGAACTGAAGCGGCCGACAATTCTCATTGCCATGTGGCTGCTATGGTCATGGTACAAGGTAATAGGTGCTAGGTACCTTTAACCCGCGTAAAGACGTAGTTGGAGAGCTTAAGAATATATTATTAGGATAGTTTGTGAAATAAGAGCTAAGGATGCGTGAATACAAGTTATCAGTGTCAATGTAGCCATCTTGACGAACAATTTGTTCAAAGCCACAAAGTTAAGCTACTGCTGACTTGGATTCTGACCGAGGGCTATTTTTATTCTTCTGATGTGATCAGCATTCAAGCTGAAGTAAGTATTGCGCCCCGACAACTCCAACTTGTCTTTGTCAATGCCCAATCATCAGAAAACAACCATTCACAGTTGCAACTCAAGTTCAAACAGCAAGGCTGCACGTGTCCCACGGACTCGCATGCACGATAGGCGCATATCCTAAACAGTTGGAGATTGCATTAATGCGGCGATTCATCAAAGGTGGCATCAATAACAGTGCTAAAACACCGTGTTGAGTCGTACATCTATTTAATTTGCTGTCGTATCCAGTCGTTGGCTCAGTCAGACCAGCATTGTGAACGCAAGCGGACGGCAAAGATACACACGATGCGACTACAAAGCGGCCCAGACGACAGACATCTCACTCATTGCTTCGCGCTGAAAAAAGGGAAAAAACAAAAAAAAAGGTTTATAAAAAGAAAAATCTGTCCCTCAAGTTTTTTTTTTCAATTGCGCTTGATTTTACTTTTTCCCCCCACCATAATTCATACCTATGCACACGCAACATGTCTTTCCGCCAACTCAACGACTCTGCCTCACTTGTCGCCAGATCTTCTCAAACCACCCAAGGAGAAGATTCCATCCAGTACCAATTGAGCACCGTCCGCAGGTTGCCTGTGACGATCACCTGTCTTTGCGTCGCCGTTATATCAACAGCGCTTGAGCTCTGGCGCAAGGTCATCATCAGGCAAAGGGTGCAGATTGAAGAGTGGTGGCTTCTGGCAACAACAACATCTTGGTTAGACGGCCCAAGCGCTGCACTCTGGGGTAAGTTCGAGTGAGCCGGATATGCTCAGGCAGGAGCTTTTCTTCCCTCTGCTTCAAACTGACGGTTTACAGAATTATTCGAGTTTCTATTGGATGTCACGTTTGATGCCCTGCAGTAGAATCTCGGCGCTGCATAAAAGGCTGGAATCCTGGTACAGCAGCCTCACCAAGTGGTTTTAAAAAAAAACAGAACTCATCCATCTCATCTCGATGCGCAGTTGGGGAAGTGTTACTGGGCCAGTACTCCTTCGAGTCCAGCTCGACGTTGGCCAACTTGAACCTAGCAGGGGAAGGGGGGTCGTAGGCAGTATGTTGGATTTCCACAAGGGTGTTGAACTTGTAAATGGCCATTATTTGGTATACCTTCCCGGATACAGAATACAAATAGGAAATCATGAATTCCACAAGAACACCATCCATACCATGGTGGGAAAACCTAAAAGCCGTTTATGGTAAATAGCCCGTTTAGGATAACTGCCATGTGGATGAGAAATGCCCTTCCCACCAAAGAAGGTTTGAATAAGGTTTGGCCACTAACCCAGTAAAAAACGCCACTGATTTGGTTGGAGAAACGAAATTACCATGGGTGAGAATGGCCAAGTGGTCAAATTCCTCATCATGACCATCAGGCTTGACTCGCCCCGTGCCTGAGAAGGGGTAATACTATTTCTTGATCAGCATGTCTCAATGCGCTGGCAAAGGGTATTAGAGGAGGCCAGAGCTTAGGGGCGGACAGGAGAGTGAGCAGCAGTTATCGACATCGTCGTACTGAACTGTAACACAATGTGTGCAATTAATTCCCTGCATTAGGCAACTGCAAAGGCACACAGTGTGTGGTTCAGGTTTTATCTGTCTGCGGCGCGGAGCCTGGGGGCCGTTGGGGGCTTACACCGTCGATCGGAGAGTCGGTAAATACTGTGTGAACTGTGCTTGAGCAAAAGTTCGCATGCTACCGTGCCTCGCGTCGACAGAATAAAAGCCTGCTTCAGTACACTAGGTACCGCACTGCCAGTCCAGGTTGATTGCATGTGCACATGTCCACTTTACCCCGGTCAAGCAGGTCAAGACATCCGGCCATGGCTTATAACAATACCTATCTAACTGCATTATGATTGTGTGGTAGTTGGAGTGATCCAAATAGTATTCGGTTTTCTCTAATAATATTTGGTCATCCCAATCCGTCACTCGCAGCTTCTTATCCCGCGAACTATGGCGAAAGCAGAGGACCTTTTTCAACTATTGAGACACTATTATTGACTCCGTTTTTGGATGGTATCATGACAGTCGTTGCTGATGAAGAATAAGACGTTTCCACCGGTATGCCTTGGAGATGTTCTAGTTTCGTATCTGTGTAAGGCGATGTGGAATGTCTTTTGAATCTTGACATGAATTTCTTGCCCTGTGATTTTAGAAGTGAGCCTTGCATCGCAGCCACCGCCCAAGAGGGACAGAAAGTGCGTGTACAAACCTTGAATTTCCACATCCATCGAATGAAGGACAGCACGCTAGGCACTATGGACCCCAAAGCAAGCAGTTGATTAATGCCCCAGATCCTGCTGTCGTCTTCTTCCCGCGCTTGGTTCAAAAGCTGGCGTCTATACTAGACCAGCTACTACCACAATATCACTAATCTATCATATCCAGACTCCCCACAAAGTTAACCAGCCCGGGAAATAACAGCAGAATATGAGCCTCATTATACAAGCTTTTGAATTTCCGTTGATGGAGTTTAATTTGGGAAGGTTGGCCAGATGTCAGAGCACAAGAGGTAGGTGGCTTGAAGACATTGGTGTTTTGGGGTGAAGTGACTCACAGATTTAGAGTTGGCGCGAATTTAAACTTAAGCCCAAGACAACCTTGGAATCGAGCCCATACACGTGTTCGCAGTGGGGTCCTGGGCGGCTATTTTGCAGACATGATGAGCTCTAGCCGTTTTGGCGGTGACTTTCCGGCTGAAGCAGATGGTATCTGTGAAAGCCTAGAGCAATTCGTCACCAAGGTAGAAAAGACGGCTTTCCCAAAAGACCTCGATCCTTGGGGATCTACAAAAAGACAACCTCGCTTTCGATCTCTGGACTTCACCAAATGGCTATGCCTTCCTCGACAACTCCAGCAACCCTCCCATGAATCCTATCACACCTCACCCCTCCACTCCCTCCCATTCCCCGCCTCCCACTCAAACGACCCCCGAAAGTTCGTCTGAACCTCGACCCTCCCCGCGCCGCACACACCCAAAAGCGGATACAACCGTCCCTGAATCGCAGCAAATTCCAAATTCAGCTTCTTCCCGTTCTTCGTAAACAGCGCAATATTCTCATCCAAGTCAACACCACAGCCTACTGTAACCCCCGTGCCATATTCGTGTTCTTTGTTTTGGTCTGATTTGTAAGCAGGGTGACTCTTGAGCAGGGAGCCCGAGGAGCTATAGGCGACCGATTTGGCTGAAGCGGCGAAACCTCTGGGTGTCTCGCCAGGGAATGTGAATGCTGCGGCTGGAGATGTGCCGAAGCCAATGGCGATCGAGAGGGGCGGTGGTTTCAGTTTGGAGCTTTCTTCAGGCGGAGATGATTCTTTGAGGATGACTTTGATTTCAAAGTAGTAACGGGTGAGGCTGGCGGGGAGAGGTTTGTCGGCTGAGAGACATAGGGGTTTTGCCGTAGCGGAGACAAACGAGAGGCCGTTCTCTGAATTGGTGACTCTCTTTGAAGAGTTGCTCACCCAGCAGGAGGGAAGCGCGTACGTCGTGCGCAAGAAGGCTTCGGTATCCTTGTGTTGGAATCGTGCTGCTAACTCGAGCGGCGTCCAGCCAAACTGGTCACGAAGGGTGAGATCAGCGCCGTGGCTGTGGAGCTTTTTGAGAAGCTCTGTGCTTCCGTGGACGGCGCAGGTGGCGGCTACTTCGGGAGACGCGGACGCTCCCCGGGGATCCCATTCCATCAGGGAGGAGAGAACCTTCTTGACATCAGATGCAGAAACGCGACCGCGATTCCAACTATCTAGCGCATGCGTCAATGCGGTTCTACCTTTGGCGTCTTTGAGGGTGACGTCTGCACCGGCTTGGAGAAGTTGGTTGACGACGTCGAATACGCCATACCGCGCAGCACAGTGCAGCGCCGACATTCCCTTCTTGATGTCTTGCATGTCGATGCCTAGCCCGGACATGTTGCTTCTGTTCTTGGCCGCTTGGATAAAAGAATCAACGACTTCGAGTCCTCTAAGCGAAGCTTGTCGTAGAGGCGTCTTTGCGTCCACATTAGGCTTATTGATCTCAGCAACCGATATCCCATCCTTGGAACAAAGCCGATCCATAATCTTCTTGGCCGCATCTTCCTCCTTGCTCATGCAAGCGTAAAAAAGCGGCGTCGCGTTGCGGTCATCCGTCTTGAGCGGATCGGCGCCGTTTTCCTCCCGGATTAAAGTCTCGACACAAAACTGATTGCCGAACCACGCCGCTTGGTGCAGGGCCGTCATCCCTTGTGCGTTGCGGTGTTCGAGATCAGCACACTTGCCATCTTGCGAGCCATACTTCAGCGTCGACACACAACCGTGGTGGCCGTGCATAGCTGCCACCTGAAGTGCCGTGTTGCCGTCATTGTCCTCGTCGTCAATCTCGACAATCTCGGATTTGAGCAGGATCTCAAGGGTGTTCCAATCACCTCGGCGTGCTGCCAGGTGCAGTGGACGCGTGGAGTTGTGGGGAAGTTCGGCATTGACGTCGGCCTTGTACTTGGTCACAAAGGCCTCCAGGAGGTCTTCTGGCACTTTGTTCCGAGACAGCAGGAGATGAAGAGGGGTGTAGCCATCTCGCGTTGCTGCGTTGATGTCTCCTCCATGTGAAATGATGGCATCGAGCGTTGCGACTTCAGTCCCTCGTCTGGCAAAGTGATGCAACGCCGTCTCGCCAGTCAGAGTGCTGACCTTGGCCGGATCGGCTCCGTGTTGAATCATCAGATCGACAGTTTTTGACGTGCAGTCGCTGGCGAGCCACATGTGAAACGCCGGGGGCGCTATATCGGTCTCGGAGTTGACGTCGGCCCCAGCCTTCAACAGGAGTTCGAGCAGCGCTGGCCGCCGTCCCAACCTCGAGCTGGCTGCAGCTTGGATAGCGTTGCAGTTTCCCGATACTTCACTGACTTTTGCGCCGTTCTTCAGGAGATGCTCGACCCAGCTGGCAAGTCCAAGATAGCATGCCACATGCAGTGGCTTGCGTGGGTGGTTCAACACCCGCCAATTATCCCTGACAGTGAATGGCCCAGTCGAGGCATTTTGGTACCGCTGCTGCCAGCAGTGGAACTTGTTATCCAACGTGCTTTCGTCCACTAGCTGATCTAGTTTGGCAAAAAGAGCTGCCCATTTGGCGCTGCCCGACCTCTCCTCGGCACTCCACCGGTCTTCGGCCTGGCCAAGGTGGTAGGGCCAATACTGGACTTCGTACCTTGCTGGGGGCTCTTTTGCGTCGCCTAAATCCTCGCTTTGGTCCTCACCGTCCTTGTCGTCGTCGTCGTGGGCCGGCGCTTTGACATCGTCCAAGGTGGCAGTACACCGGCTGTCATCCCAGTATTTCCGTTTGACCTTGCTTCGGGTGGCTGGGATTCGATGTCTAACAACTTCTCGGTCCTCGTCATCCATTGAGTCATCGTCACTCTCATCCCACTCCTCGAGGTCCCGAACTGGAAAGCGACCTTTGTCCTCAACCGAGGCCCTGTCGAGGTGAGACTTTCCCGTGGCGAACTCCGACATTGCGAGTTGCAGCAGCTCCTCGTGCGTTTTCAATCCTAGCTCCTCGGCGCGCTTGAAAAGCAAGTACTCTTCCTTCTTATCGACAAAAAGCTGTGCCCTCCATGAAAAGAGTTCATTGTTCACGTGAGTGAGACAGGTAATCGCTAGGTCCAAATGGCCCTCCTTTTCGGAGACGAAAATGCGTGGTATCGACGGCGTGACGTTCGATTGACACTTTGCGCACAGCGCGACGCCGTCGTCGTGAGACGAACCGTCGTTCGGAGCGGCAAAGCAGTATTCGGCAACACTCTTCTTGTTGGGGACAACGACCCTCCAGCTGTCGTCGTCGCCGTAGCGGAGTCTCAGGAAGGGACCAACAAGAACAGTCAGACGATCCAAGTCTACGCTCGACAGCGGGGGGAAGGAATCCTGCCATTTGGCGTACCCATCCGGTCTCTTCCTGTAGATCTGGTTGAAGTCGTCCATGATGACCTCGGCCTGTGGCTCCACATCGCCGAGAAGACACCAAGTGAGGGCCGTTTGGAGGAGACGGGCGTAATCCGGACCGATCCTGAGAAGCTCCGCGTCGTATCTGCTTCTGCCACCGGCTTCTGGTAGTTTCTGTAGTCGCGCGCTGACGGAGGGCAGTGAAGGCTCGCACATGACCTTCATGGCTTGGTGGAGGTAGCTGAATCGGTAGTCGTCGTGCCCGATTAGCAACATGATTTCCCTCGATGCGTACTCGATATCATCCTCCGACAACCCTGGCACCGTTTTGAGAGATCCATAGATCATGCGCTTGAAGTCGTTGCCGTGATCGCTCTCGTAATTGTGCGACAGGCGGATGACCGCTGGGTCCTTGGACGATGCTGCTTGGTCGTCAACTAGGAATGGCTCCGACGATCCCACCAACACCCGCAGACTCTGCGTCACGCGGTCCGAGAGAACGCTCCTGTGTCTGAAGCGTCGCAAGAGGTCGCCCAGATCCTTGGAAAAGCGCCTCGACTCCTTTTGCGCCAATAGATCGACTTCGTCCAGAACCATCAGCGTGTGCAGTCCGAGACTTTGTGTCAGTGCCATGAATGTGTTGACGAACCCGGGAGGATCATGCTGCTCTTGGGTGGTCGGCTGCTTCGGACTCTTGATATCCCCGTGGCCTTCGGAAGCCAGAAAGTCGTGTACCGCCTTGTTGGAAGCCTCAAGCAAGCTCGCGTTTTCCGCACCCTCGGCAATGTCATGCGCTAAGGCGTGTAGCTGAGCGAGGATGGTGACATAGACATCGCCTGCGTTGCGAGTTGTGGGGCCTCCACACGCGGCATAAAGAAGAATGTCCCGAGTCGCTCTGCTCCGCTTATTGGCGATCACCGACAGTAGAGTCGACTTTCCGGCTCCTGCTAGAATGTAAGCAAAACGAGTCCCTGCCCATCGTCGTGACAACACATACCCGCGTAGCCGCTGATGCAGAGAAAGGTGCCGCTTTCTTTAACCCACGCCCGATACGCCGCCTGCTTGAACACCCACTCGCACGTCCCCGGGAATCTGGAGGCAGCGAGATCCAAAAAGACCTTGCGCGTGTCCTGAGTGAGACTGAGTAAAACCCCCCGGACCTCTTCATATTGATCCACGGCAATCTCCCAACGAGTTTTCCCTTTGGTTCTGGCCGCGATATCGTCAAGCTTGTCATGGACGCCCTTGACCCCGAGACTCAACTTTTCCAACTCGTCCATCTGCTCCTTGTGAAAAACTTGCAACTGCGGCTGAAACTCCTCGATCCGCTTGACCGCCAAGTCAATATCCTGCACTTTCTTCTGCGTGACATCCAACGAATCCAGCGCCTGCTCCTGGAAAACAACATTACTGTCCACCAGAATCTTGCCCTTCAGCGAGTCAATCGCATCAAGCTGCCCCTGGAACTTGGCCTGCGCGAAACCCAACAAGCCACCGATCGCGTGTCCGATCTTATCCCTGACCCCGCCCGAGAGGTGCATCTTGACGCTGAACGAGAACTTGAGCACAGCCATGTACGTCTCGATGATGGTGTCGAACAGGTGTTTCAGCACGTCACCCGCATTCTCTCGATCCGCCCCGCCCCTCTTGTCGTAAAACTCATCATAGTGCTGAATGATGATCATGATCTCACTGATACTGCTCAACCCGGTACCAAACAGATTATACAACTCATAATTTCCCTCTATGGCCTTCAGCGTGAGCCGAACCGCGTACCACGCCAACCCGACCGACTCGGGCGCGCTGGTGGTCGCGTAGTCGCCGACCTGGATGAAGATGCTGATGTTGTCGAGGATCGTGGTAATCCATTTCTGCGGAATCACCTTGTTGCCCGAGTATTTTTTGGAGGCGCGCTTACTGAGATCCTCGGCTGCGACTTTGGCGTCCTGGGGTGAGACTCGCTCGCTGAGGAAGGATTTAAGCGTGTGGAGGTCTTTGGAGTCGCGGTACTCATGCCTGGCTTCTTCTTGGAAGCGGGTGAGGGCTTCATCGAAGAGGCGGGAGTGCCGCGCCATTGCAACTTTATTCGGTGGTTGCAAAGAGAAGGGTTCTGGGCTCTGGATTGCGCAACCAAGATGCTCGCTATTTCCCTCCTCCCACGCCAGCCCTGGGCCAAGACCTGCCGGGAGCGTCAGTGGCGAGTCCCGCATCCGGGCCAAAAACCCCCGCTCATGTGCGATTAGGTTGGGCTCACCTTAATCGACATTGTGCAAAACCTGTTACGGCAGTGTCTGCAGCCATTGGCGCCCAATGACATCAACAGACGGCAACACTTACAATTCCAAGTTGGGTCCCAACCAGACCCAACAAATTATTCAGTTTGCCGTCCGCAAACCGGTAGGCAACGCCGACTCAATTGTCGACGAGGACCTTGAGATTGAGACCTCTCGGGCGCAAAACGTCCTATTGACGGGAGAGAGTCATAGAGATGAAGTCACTTGAGATAGAACATCAATAAATATTTCGCACAACTATCATTACCTAACTGACCAAATATTAAAAGAAAAAACAAGCTGAAAGCTAGATTTAAAAAAAAACAAAAAAAAAAAAAAAACGTAGCAATGTTAAGACAAACTCAGTCTCAACCCAGGAAAAGACGAGCAAGAACAATAGCCAACGCAAATAAGAAGGACCAATAGCCCGAAAACCCAAGGCGCAAAACTCAAAGCAAAAACGCAAATAACACACTTATCCAACAAAAAAGCCCAGACAAAGTAGAAAAGCGAAAAAAGAGCGTGAAGTGAAAGTCAAACCGCAAAACAAAAAGGAAATTCTTTGTCGCGATGACAGTTCGTTGCGTTGCCCAGCCAACCTTGGCATTTTGCCCACATGTGTTTTCCTTACCCCTGAATTTCAGCACGGACCCCATTTTCCCTTCCAATTAGATCCCGACCCATCAAATCATCATTCAATATGCGACCGTGATGCTCATACCATCAACTTCATGCCCGTTCCTTCCCTTGTACCTCATGTCCGAGTAGTCAGTGTTGTTCACTCAAACAACAAGCCACTCCTGACTGGCAAGCCTGATATGATCAACGCCCCACCCAAAGCCCGGTCGCCTCTTATCCACATTTAACCCCCCACCGTTCGTGATGGCCTTCACACCACCCTTCTCATTCCCATTTCCATTCACACCGCCGTGACCGTGAACGTGAGGTTCATTAAACTCACCAGCCCTAGGATCCAGATTCCACTCGGCAGGGCTGACATACTTTCCAATCATATCATCCGGTTTATCTCTATTCGCAGCCGCAGTCTTATCCCAAGTATCCGGAGCAGGGGCCTGTTGCAATCCATGCTTGCCTAGCCGAGCCTGCAAGCGCTGATAAAGAGCCGTATACTCCTGCTCGGGCTTCGTCCATCCGCCCGATCGATAATGCGCCCTCTTCAGATACTCCAGCTGCCAAACGGCAGTTTTGGCCAACTGTTCAGGCTGAAGCTTAGGTTGAGCAATTAAGCCACCGTTACCGTTCTTGCTCGCGTTGCCATTACCATAGCCGTTTCCATTACCACTATAAAGCCTCAACCGTCCGCTGCTTCCATACTCCTCCTCATCCCTCAGCGCGGCCTCGATCTCTCGTAAGATCTGCTCATGAACAGCCATGCACCGATCGATCCGCTTGTCAGAGGTGTACAGGGCAGCAAGCATCTGGAACATCTCGACGGTAACAGGATCAAGTACACCACGGCTGCGACGCAAATTGTAGCAAATTGTCTCACAGAGATCAATAGCAGAGTGGATGTGATTGGCAGCAACGTGAGCGTGAACCATGAGACGACCAACACGGAGGACCCGAGCCGCGCCCCAAGTTTTCTGGACCTCACGAGACTGCCAGAGCTTGAGAAGCAAGGCCTCGAGCTCGACAAAGTTGTGCTGGCTTCCAAGTAACCTGACGATGCTGCTGAGATCCTCGAAGCGCAAACGGACAAAGTCGATCTTGTGGGCCCTGAAGATCGCAAGCGCCTCATTGGTGATCTCCTTGGACAGTTTGAGATACTCGTCCCACAGCTTGTCATCAGTTGGCTTATGCACTTTGATACCGGCCATAAGTTCGGCCAGCTTGTAGGCGTAGTGAACGCGGCTGAGGTCACTATAGAAGCCCTGCTTGTGAGCAAAGTGGAAGGTGCACTTCGCGACCTCGAGAGCCTTTTTGAACTGGTTGCCGTTGAGCAGACTCTCGACCTTGGCGTTGCCTGTGCTGCAGCTGATGGCAGCAAAGTCGATCTTGGTAAGATCCTTGCCGAGTGTACCGAGAAGAGCAAGATAAAAGATGCGCGTGTAGTCATCATGAGTGGTGATGAAGCCGGCATACTTGGTCTTGAAGGCGTGGTACAGTCTCTGATCGAGAATGACGAGCATTTGCTCCTGCTTCTGATCGACCCAGAAAGTGCGGAGCTTGGCGCCATACTCCAGCACGAGCTCGATACGGGACTCGGTCTCGATAACACGCTTGTACTGCTCATACAAGGAGATCTCGAGCAGGGTGACAGCCATCAGTTCTGCATAGCTCAGGACAGCCTTGTCCACCAGACAGTGCTCGAAAGCAACGATGAAGACAAGGGAAACCTTGCTAATGGTCTTGTCAATCTTGACAACCACGTCCAAAGTGGACTCAAAGTCGCGGCCAAAAATGAGGAGATGTCTCCACTGATGCACAAGCCGGAGGCCGTGCTTCACCATACCAGCGGCCACATAAATTGAAGCAAGCGTCAGACCAGCGTGGTAGAGCTCAAGAGAGCCGCAGCTGGAAAAAGAAATGTCAACGAAGGCAAGTTGAATCAACTCAACAATCTTGATGTGCGACTCCTTGCCTAGCTTCTGGTAAAGGATGATAACTTCCTTCAACTTGAGCAAAGTCTTCTCATGCCAGCAGCCAATCCTAAGCTTGAGGATTTCATATGCCTCTAGGCATATGACGATGGCTCTATCGATGGTGGTTGTCGTCGTGGAACCGCCCTTCGTGATGATGGTGACGTAGACCTTGGAAAGACGCTTCTTGACAGTTTCTATGGTGGTTGTCGTGATGGTGGTAGTAGTCGTCTTGATAGTCTTAGTCCGAGTGATGACTTCCTCATAGATAGTCACGGCCTCATGGTGGTGCTTCTCGTGTCTCTCGCAGATACCGGCAAGCGCAATCATGGCCAAGATCACGATAGCTGCATCGGCGCCAAAGACGACAGTGACAGTCTCACGGTACTTGACCGAGATCTCGTAGAGAATAGATAGCTCAACCTTGGCGTGGAACTCGAGGACGTAGATGTGTTTCTCGTAAATGAGCTGAACAATCTCCTCGGTCCAAGTGAACTCGTGGTGGTGGTGGACAAATGTTTTCCACAAAACGCCGCAGATCATTTGGAGCTCCTTCCATTTCTTGGTCTCATGGCAATACCGGACCAGAATTATGGCAGCATCAAACGCATCGTGATGGCAGTGCTTTCTCCCCTTGTTGAGGACCTCGACAATCTCAAGGTAGTACCTGTAGGCCTGCTCGTCGCGCCCAATGAGCTTGCAGTGGCCAGCCAACAGATATAATGTCTTGATGGTGAGCTTGTGACTGTGGCCGAGGGTCTTGCGGTACTTCTCAAGAACCTCAATATAAATCTCGATCACCTTCTCGTGGCGGTGGTGCTCTTCATAGAAGTGCACAAGGACTGCAAGTGCCTCTTGAATCCTGAAATCTTCAATGTGAAGGGAGACCACGCATGCGCGGAAGATGCGGAGGTAAATGGCCTCGGCTTTCTCGAAGGAATGCTGTTTGTGGTAGCAGATAGCCAGGCGTGTTGCAATGGTGATGCACTCGGAGATGAAATGCTCCGACAGTTTGATGCTAACATCGGCGGTAAGGATAGCCTTCCAAGTGATCTCCAAGCTCTGCTTGATGATGATTTCAGCCTGAGAGAAGTTGCCGAGCTTGATGTAAAGGTTGACCAGAGCCAGACACGATCTGAAAAAAGCAGAATCGACTTTGCTTTTCTTGCACCTCTCGTAGTGCGTCACGAAGATCTCACGTGTGATGGTTTCCGTGACCTCGGTTGTAGTGGTGGTCGTTGTGATTTCGGTAATCCTTTTTTCGATTACTTCTTCCACTACTTCCTCAATCAAGATGGTCGTCTCTTCGGCCTCCTTATCAGTGACCTTGCCATTGCTCTTGAACCACGCCCACACCTTTGTCAGAACGTCGATGGCCACCTTCCAGAGTTTAAATGACTTGAACAGGATACCAATCTCTCGGATAAGCACAATGATGTTCTCCTCCTCAAAGATGTGATGCTCATATTCCACCCAGAGGCAGATGAGAATGCTGGATGCCTCATCAACACGGCCAGCCAGCTTGAGGAACTTGACGTAGGCAATGGCAATGTTAAGTTTGGTAATGTGCAGCTCCAATGTGGCTTTGAGTCGGCAGAGCTCAGAAAATCGTCTCCAAAGCGTGATGTAGATCTTCTCGGCATGGAACCACTGCTTCTGGGAGATGTAGAAGAGCGCAAGCTGGAGTAGGATTGAGACACGGCGCTCATCCTCAAAATGTTCATAGCCGTCGCACGCCCCATAGAAAAAGTCGACGTACTCGTCAGGGTTATCGACCGGGTTTTCACCACTCAAAACAATGTCGAGACCGCCAATGTACTCAACAATATCACGATGCTGCGTGGAGTGCTTGCCAAAGCGAATGACAATAATCTCGAGAAGTATCTTGTTGATGGCGGTGGCGCGGAAATCTTCTTTGATGGCGATGTAGAGCTTGGCGAGAGCCTTGTACCAATAAATGACGAGGTCGGAGTGCGGCCCATGCTTCGCCTTGCATATCTCGATCATGAGAATAATCATCTCTTCCCGGTAGTCGACGATCTCTGTCCGCGTGGTCATGGTGATGGTCTCAGTGTACTGGAGGAAGTAATGCGTGCAAGTCGTGACGACTGCACTGTTGATGGAAAGGACAATCTTTCCCAGCGAGGCAGCTCGGTAGAAGAAGTGGGCTGCGACGAGAGTTTCGGAACTGACGTGAAGGTTTCCAAGAATGATCAATGTTTGCAGGACAACGACGTGCTTTTCGCCGAAGCACTTCTCCTGAACCTTGAGGGAAAACTCATGGTGTCTGCAGCGCTCGGATTCCTTGAAGCCCTGGAGGCTAGACCTCTCGAGCAAAGCAAAGTGACAAGAGACAGGGAACACCTCAGTGAATTCCTTGCCGAGAGCGAGCTCCCCCTTGGCGGAGTAGAAGCTGGATCCCCGGAGGTGTACCTGCCATCTCTTCACAGAGTAGGCAAGAAGACGGTGAGAGGAGAAGTAGTCATCCACAGAGCGATCGTCAAGGAGATCGAAGGATGGAACAGAGGCATCGTGCAACGTGAGCTTGGCGTATAGCAGAAGAGCCAAGGTCAAGGTGCGATGAGCGTCCCGAGCCGATGGCAACGTCGTTCCCATCAATGTCTGTAGGTAAGAGCGAACCGACTTGCTCTTGAAATGAACGCTTCCATTTTCAATAACCACAATGTCGCCGCAAGTAGAGTTAATGTGCGCAACCAGGTCCACATCGCTGCCAAACTTCTTGGTGTGAAGGTTGAGGCGCAAAAGCTCAGCCAGCTCATTGACATCGAGCGGCCGTTCCGTAACGAGAAGGAAGGACAAAAGTGTCTGAACTGAGTCATTTTTCAGTGACAGCTTGGAGACGACCTTCTGGAGGATATCTTCTAGGCCGCCGGCGATTCCATGGGCTGCCTTCGCAAAGGCATCGCCCGACATCGTTGGTGCATCCTTGCTGAGAAGACGAACAACAAAATAAGCCCAAAGAAATGACGTCTTGGCCTTGTGTGTCAGTTCGTGGGCGATCTTCTCCTTGGCCTCATGGCTCAATTGAGAGAAGCAGGCGAACTTGGCAAACGAGTGGTGGAAGTAAGCCTTGATGTCACGATGGATGTGCTGCGCGGTGATGGTAAAGTGGCTGCAGCCATCAGAAAGATGGGAAATGGCTTTGGACAAGGTAATGACGCGAATAGTCTTGAACTTAGCAATGCTGTCCCGTAGCTTCTTGTGGAAGTCCACAGGGCTGGACCCTCTGGTGAGCTCGCCGAAGCCATCAACAATGATGACTAAGTGGGTTTGGCGGTCATCCTGGGAATGAAGTCCCGAGTCAAGGGCATCCCAGAGATAAGCCTCCAACTCGGATGTGTCGTGATGTTTGTCATATACCTCAAAGGCACTGGCGAGCTTCTTGAAAAGAGTCGCATCGCCAACGTTTCTCTCAAGCAGCTGTGAAAGAATGCTCTTGAGGAATGCTAGGACAGTGCAGCGAGCTGGATCGTCGTAAGGGAAAGTGTATGTTAGAGCTGCATATTGTCGGTGATCAAATGGTCGCTGGAGACGCTCCTTGATCCATCCAGCGAGCACAGTCTTGCCGGATCCGGCCTCGCCGGTGACAGTCAAAGTCCTCTCGTTGCTCCGGAAGAAGTCGACGAGAGGTGTCTTGAACCACTCACAGCTACCTTCGGTGCGCTTGATGGTCTCAGAGACTCGGTCGTAAAAGGTACCTTTGTTAGAGCGGTTGTTCTGCAAACGTTTGCGAACAGCCTGAAGGCTCAGCCCGCTTCTACCATGACCCAGCTTGAGAGCCCACATCTTGGCTATAATCGAGTCTCGCCTCTCGTAGATCTTGGTTATCGTTGAGCCAAAGGTTGTCTCAAAGTTGATGGAAACTGATTTGCCGGCGCTGAGATTGATGATCCTCTCCCGGTAGAAAGCTGCTACGCTGCCGACAAGATCGACGAGGTCACAGTACAAGTGAGCGACGCTCTCCTTGATCTCGCGGGAGGCGCGGAAGACTTCGTGAATTTGGCTGATGTAGGAGACGAGGAGACCCAATTCATACAATGCTTGGAACGTGGGAACAAGAGCCTGAGCTTGTTGAGGCCCGATCTGTAGAATTCTGTCAGGTTGACATGCTCGTCAGAAATAGGTCTGGAATTGTGCCTTACCTCAAGCAGGATCTGGGTGCTTGCCAATGCCGTGACCGATGCAACCTCGGCCTCGGGGCAATACCGGGCTACGTTCACGCCGAGCCGTGAGAGTTGGAGACCAAAGAACTGGGCAGAGCGAAGGACACGGTCCCATTCGCTGCCACGACGGGGCATGTGGATTAGTCGTTCATCTGAGATGTACTCCAGGTAAGACTCCAGGTCAACCCTCTTGAAGAAGGTCTCGTTGTAATCGCCAAGCTTGCAAATCTGA
Source organism: Cladorrhinum sp. PSN259 (assembly GCA_033725935.1). Classification (NCBI taxonomy): domain Eukaryota; kingdom Fungi; phylum Ascomycota; class Sordariomycetes; order Sordariales; family Podosporaceae; genus Cladorrhinum; species Cladorrhinum sp. PSN259. The sequence goes on from MU867135.1 coordinate 51,921, forward strand.
TTGCGGACATCTCTGCTGACATTGAAGACACGAGTAACATGTAAGGTCTCTGTGGCAATAGGGCTGTGCTGAACTGCTGTGTATGCAGAGACGTCGTCACCAGCTGAGGCAACTGAACCGTCGTCAGTCTGGTCAATGCTGGTGGTGTTGATGGTGACTGCCTCTGAAGGCTTCTGTACATGGCTCTTAATAGCAAAGCCGGCGGCCGGCTCTTGAAGCCCGGCGCGAATGGTGTCCATGGTTGGCGAAATTAAAGCGTCTGCTGGCTTTGGAGTTGGTGCTGCCTTTGAGGCTTGTGCTGGTTCTTCGTTAACTTGAACAGGGTCAGAGGCAAAAGACGATGATGAGGTGCGCTTCGATAGTCTTCTGCCTAAAGAGTCGCATGTATCGTCAGATATTTGCTCTGGTTTGAGACGAAGCGAAAGAAGGAATAGAGCTGGGGCATACTGGTAAAGGTCTTGCGCAGCCCAAACATACTTATAATTAGAGGGTGTGAACAGTTTGAGTATTTTCGAGGTAGGGGTTCCTGACTCGGTGGCCAAAAACCATGGGGTAGAGTAGACTTGGTACCCGAGCTGGTGCCCTGGTTTTGCGTAGCTCAATTTCTCTCGAATCACAGATCGTTGAGAGTACTTGAATTACTCAAACCACTTTTGGGTGGAGTGATGATTCAACTAGTAGATCGGTTCCGACAACTTGGGAGGGTGCCATGGGGTTCAAATAGTCCGCGGAGAGCTTGGAAAGCTCTCGGAAACCATGGGGAAAAGGGGCCCTCATGCGGGCCAGAACGGCTACCTCCGCAGACGTTTGTCTTGGATGCTTCATCATTGATCCTCATCATCCATGGGTCAAATGGGTAATACTTGGTGATAGTGGCTGGCGCTGTGTATGCAAGCCGGAAATGACAAATTAGGCCTCAAGCATGAGAAGTGATGTAGCACAGCTTGTGTAAATCCTGTGCAGATGAGACATAGCGGCGTGGTGGTGACAGCTGAAGGTCTGGACCAATCATGAACAGGGTCTGAGGGGCGATATTGTTCGAATTCATTCGTCAATTCCGTCTTATTGATTCCTGCCGCGCCAGTGACAAACACCCGACCCATAATACGGATTCCATTGCCTCCTCAGCTCATGGAGTGAGTGCTGGATACAGAAATTCCAGCCCGGTGGTTCCCCGATAGTAGTCGATAATCCCTGTCTTCAGGTAGCCCATTTGCAGGACAGAGCGCCAATGCTAGCCTTGTTGGGACACTCGAGCAGGGTGCGCCTTGACGCCCGCAGGGAGAGGTGAACTGGGTGATTGCGGGTGGCTTGGGGTCGGCGTCAGCTTGGCAATGATTTCTCGTAGGATCCCGCGTCTAGACCTCTGATCAACCGAGTGAGCGAGTCCGGGGGCATCGGCGGGAGTTCCATTTTGGACGCTACTGTCGATCATTGCTTGCAGCTGAGGGGGGAGAATTGCGCGAACGTGGAATGCCGTTCACTCCTGCGGCTCCCATCCCCCAATCATTCCCATGCCGGCATTCGCGCTGGGCTGTGATGCGAGACCGCGGGGGTTTTGTTGAAGTTGGATGGTCGCGGATGATGCAGTCTGCCGTGCAAAAGCAAAGACATGCAATTCGCTCACACCGGATCAACATTGTTGGCTTGCAGATCGAAGCCGTGATTGCCCGTCAACTTGCTGCGGCTGTGATGCAAGAGGACTGCCAGCGACTGGATAGGGAAGATCTGGTGTTGATCAGGTTTTGGCTTCTCCAACTCAGAGTCCAACAACTGAAGCAGGTGACCCCCACCTGCAGCGATTCTGAATAGTGTACGTAGCAGGAAGGATCGACATTGAGTTGTGCTCTTTTCTGCATCTTTGGTGAGGGGAACAATGCGGGGTAGAAGGAGGACAGGACGGGAAAGGATGAACTCAATCGACCAAAGCTTCTCTTCCCCATCAATCGATCTCATCACGACTACCTCAACATCAAAACATCTTCCAATTTGTGACTTCAACTTCTAAGCGAGATACTACCCAATATTGCCACTGTCACATTTGCCACTTCCTGCTCAGAATCCCGATTAACAGTGAAAGAAAAGCGTTCCTGCGTTAGGGTGGTTACCGGGCCCTTGGAAAGGGGAAAGACGCGCTGGTACACATAGAGACTAGGAGCAACCAGCTCGGCTTCCAGAATCTGGGGTTGTGTTTGATCTAGATCCAATGGTTCAGGGGTCAAGGGGCACAGGGAAATTGGAAGTGCGAGTCTCCCTTTGATATAGTGACAATGCCAGCTTACCTGTTTTGACTCCTTTCAAGCCTGCACAATCATCTACTTCGTATCCACGATCCATTTTGATCGAGTCGCCATGGCATAAACCGTCTGTCATGTGTCTCACTTGGTCAACTTGGATTGCTGGGACCATCAAAAAAAATAAAAAAATGTCAAAATCATCGGCACTGCATTTGTCTATCGTGTCACTGCCTACACTAGGTATTTACTTCTCCGCCCAGAAATATCTAACTCTCCGTCTATGACCTCATCAAACCTGGAAGCCCACATCTCCCTATCCTACGCCATGTCTCACTCACCACCCCTCCAAAATCTCGGCCGCGATCTTCTCAGCAAAAACATAAACAGTGCTCTGCGGGTGCCCAGGCGGCAAAAGCGCAAAACTACTAGCGTCAACAACCCGCAGCCCCTCAACGCCAATCACTTTAGCGTCCTTATCAACAACCGCCATCGGATCGCTGCCTTTTCCCATTCGGCACGTACAGCTGGCGTGCCAAATCGTCATCACCGTGCTCCTAATAACCTGCAGGATCTCCGCGTCCGTCCTGACATTACTGCCGGGGAAGTATTCGTCATTCCCAACCAGAACAGGCTGCATGGCCTCCGACCTGAAGGCGGCTCTCAATCTTTTGTAAATCGCGATCGCTACTTCCTGGTCTGTGGCGTCCGTCAACCAGTTAGGATTGATAATCGGTAGATCTCGGGTGTCTTTTGATCTGAGAGTGACCGTCCCTCTTGAGAGCGGGGCGACTATCCCGCCTAGGATTGTAGCGTATTGGAACCCGTCTTTTGGTTGAGTGGTAAGCAAGTTGCTGAAGTCGCCGACGTAGCCCGGCGCACTGAGGAACTCAATTTCTGGCCAATCCGGTGGGAATTCTCTGTCGAGAATCTGGGCTGCGGTTTGTGAGATCAAGTTGCGGGGTGTCTTCTCCCACCCCAGGAAATCACACACGGGGTTTGTGAGCGGTCCTTGCTTTTTGAGCGTGTACGGTCCCAAGAATTGTTCGCCCACATACAGCAAATCGTTTGCAACTCTTGTCAAAGTCTCGACCTTCACCCGCCAGGTAGGACCAAAGAAGACATGATCCTGCATCCCTTGACCTACTCCAGGTCTGTCGACTATGAGCGGGATTTTATGTCTTTCCAATTCCGCTTTGGGACCGATACCAGAGACCATGAGCAATTGCGGGGACTGGAAAGCACCAGCGGAGATGATCACTTCCTTGCGGGCTTTGAGCGTGAATTGGAAAGCGCCCAATGGCTTCGTTTCGACTAGGACACCCGTAGCGAGTTTTGAGTCCGGGGCGAAGATAATCTGTTTGGCGAGAGTGAGGATGTATACCTTCAAGTTTCTTCGGCCTTGTGCTTCTCTGAGGAAGGAGGTCTGACTGGAGTCCCGGGTTTGAGACTCAGGTCGGATGGTGGAAGCGCAGTATTGCGCGCCGAGGAGGTTGCCGCTGTTGAAGTCTTGGATTTGGGGCACGCCGATCTCGTTGAGGGCTGGTTCCATCCATGTACTGAATGCTTGTGCGTAGTTGGCGTAAGATACCTGGAGCGGACCGCCGTTGGTGGTCGAGAAAGCGTTGATGTTGTACTCGGCGCTGGCATTCGCGAAGCGGGTGTCTGAGGGGGGCGTGAAAGTGACGCTGCGCTTAAAGTGGGGGAACAGCGAGTCAAAGGTGTAGCTGTTGTCGCCTACTGCTTCGGCCCATTTATCATAGGATTGTTTGGAACCTCTTTGATAGATCATAAAGTTGCGGGCGGAGCTAGTGTTACTGTCAGCTTTGATGCATCATGAAAAGAGTGAAATTTGACTCACCTCCCGCCAAGACACTTGCCCCTCGCATAGTGAATCCTTCTCCCGTTTGCTCCAGCCTGCGGCTCCGTGACAAAGTTCCAGTCCACCAATGGGTTGGTATCAGAGGGGTCAGCGCCAGCAAAGAGCACATCGCCAACAGGAGTCCGGCCGATCACAGGGTTGGTAATCTGGTAGAAAGACCCAGCCTCGACTACGGCGACAGTAATGTTGGGATTTGCGCTCAGACGATTCGCAAGTGTTAGACCTGCGGTACCACCCCCAACTATAACATAGTCAAATGTGGCATCTAGAAGAGACTCCCCCGCTAGGTCACCGAGCTGTTCGCGCGCTGCTTTTGCTTCGAAGGATTCAGAGTCAACCGGTACACAAAATGCTGCATGGGCGCTTAGAAGAAAGAAAAGAATGCCATTAACAGAAGGCCGTAACATCGTAAATCCTTAATAACCACCCGAGCTATGGGGAAATCTACAAAAAGGTAATAGGTGCCCTAGCGAGGTCCTGAAGAGAACATGAGGGCCACGGAGAAGAAATGATGTTGACATCTCGGGAGTCGTTGAAGTATAATTTAAATACTATTTAGAACCCGAATTCAAGGTTGCATTTTGTGGGGAAATTGGAAAGAGATCTGCAATTACTCCCAGTTTTTTCAAGTTTAAATTGTCTTGGAAATAGCACTATTGATCCTTATTATGGAGTTATGACCTCGGCGGTGCCAGTAAGCCTGCGCGTGCAGAACCAGGAAGTTGAAAAGTCTGGTACCACTGACACTCTAGGCGTGCATGCAGTTTGCTATTTCCCAGAAGTTGATGTCTTGGCGAGATGTCAGTGACTGGATCACCCCAGATCAGATCCAGTGGAATCGGGATCGTCGAAAAGGCTGGGGTACCGGTAAAATGCGCAATATTGCAGTGGAGAGTTAGGTAGATATGTATGTATTCAAAATATTTGAATGCTTGCTGTGATTCGGCAGAATGGATTGACCATGTGATGCCTTCACTGGCCCAACCCAGCTGCATCTGCTTTAACTTTCCCCCTAGGCTCCATTTCCAATCCGGATTCCCCCTGGGAGTCTGCCGGCTTCTCGACCTTCGGTACTCCGGCTCTCCCGATGATGCCGGACCCCCGGAACGCAGCCAAAACCACAGTAAGAGCACTAATACCCAGTGCAAAGTTCCACCACTCTGCTGCTCTGAGACCGTGAAGAGACGGCCCGTCCCAAGGCTTGACAGGGCCTGCATTCTGTACGTCAACACCACGATCCCGAGCCATGACAGCTGTCTGAATGGCCGTAGCTATTGCCAAACTGACAGCTCTGCCCACCTGTCCCATAGCGTTCACCAACGCGCCTCCGAGAGCCTGATCTGCTTGTGGTAATGAATGACTCGTGAATAAGATCAGACACGGCCATGTTGTGTCTGCGCCAAATACTGAGATTACCATTGCTGGGAATCCATATGCCCAGTATGTTGTGTCAGGCGGAATCGGCACCGCAAAGAGGAGAGCTGAGATGGACACGCAGAAGTTTCCAACAGCGAGCATTAGGTATGTCGGGACCCGAGATAGCAATTGTGAAACAATAGCCGCCGTGATGATTCCAGAAACACCTGTGGGGAGGAAGCGAAGCGTGGTCTGAATTGTAGAGAGCGCCTGGAAGTCTTGGTAAAAGTATGTCGCATATACCAGGAAGCCATTGAAACTGCTGAAGAACAGAGCCATGATGAGCATGGCAGCACTGAATTGTGTGTTGTTGAAGTGGGACATCTTCATTATAGGTGTTCGCTTTTGTGTCTTTTCGAGGTGCCGTTGCCAAAGGACGAACAGAACGATCATGATGACGGACAGGACGATGATGACAGGAACCCAAGGAGTGCTCCAGCCCACCACGTTTCCTTCAGTCAAGGCGAATAGTAGGGCGAGCAAGCCACCGGTAATCAAGAAAGCGCCCAACCAATCAACAGAGCCCTTTGCTGTTACACCTTGCTGATGGAGTGTGTGCTTTGGCGGTGGAATGATGAAAAAGGCTGCTACCGTAACCATGGTCGCCAAGATTGCAATCACCACAAAGACCCATTTCCATGATGTATAATTAGCGATGAATCCAGAAATCAAAGTGCCAAATACCGCACCAAGAGGAGCACCGGCAGCTGTCAAGGCCCAGAGTCAGCATCAGAAGCAAGCAATCTCAAGGCATATTCAATGCTGATTAGGTGACATACCATAAGAACTGAATGCATAGTTCTTGGCTTTCCCGGGAGGAAAAGTAGTTCCCAGGATGCCTATTGCCGTGGGAACATTGGCAGCGGCTCCCTTTTCAATCGTCAGTCGCCGTCTCAGGCGGTCTAGTCTCGAGGACAGCCAGAGAACTGCAAAGACTTACCAAACCTTGAAGACCGCGAAACAAATCAAATGCTATCTCATTGGGCAAGAATGGATTCACAAACATGGTAATGGCGAACCATGCAGACCCGCAAATGAATATGATCCGCTTTCCATAGATATCTGCTATCCTTCCCCAAAGAAGGAGGAAGCAGCCAAAAGTGAGTGCATACGCAGACACGATCCATTGGAGACGAGAGTCAGGAATGCCAAGGTCTCGGCCGATGGTGGGCAAGATAATCACGACGGCTTGCCCTGAGAGTGTCTAATAACGAACATGAAGGATGTCAGTTTGTTCTTGGTGATTTCAAAGAGAGAGACAGGTGGCAACTTACATTGAGAAAACTGGCACCCGTTACGGTTGCCACGAGAGCGATGCATCGTGCCTTGGAAAATGGCAGTTCTGGGTTTGGGTTCAAGTTGATCTCTCGAATGCTCTCGGACTCATCCGATGTCGGCTCTCCAGGAAGTTTGTTGTCATTATTGAAATTGACAGAGCCAACCCTCTCGGGACTCTCTGCTGCGGCAGCGGGTGGAGGCGACGGCATTGTTCAGTCAAGGCGGCGGCATGAGAGGAAGTGCACTTGGCAGGGCACGGATTCGTTCCGATAAATATGTTGCTGAACGGGTGTCTCAGGGAAAGACTCGATCGTGACGCGTTTGGATAAAATTCTCCATTCTTGACGTTGTCGAGGCAAACGATAACCTGGAAGCCCCACAGCGACCGAACCGCTTTGGGGTAGGTGCCTATCACGACATGGTTGCGTTGGGGGTGGAATTCCAATTCCGGGATCCTGCAACTGCCCGTCCGGGTTATCGTAAACTGTCGCTGCCAGCCGGGCCGAATGCTTGTGAGATGTTTGTGAACAATGGGCAGTTTTGGGGTAAATGACTTCATAGGTAGGTTGAATTTCATTGTCTTGAGAGACCTCCAAGAACCTGCCCTGGTGTCCCGGAACAGTTAAACCGAAGTTGTAAGGACATTTGAGTTAGACTGTGTCCCATTAGTGACTTGAATTCTGAAAAGTTGAAGAAACAGAGTTCAAGTTCCTATGTTGTTTCACTTGTGTGGGACATCGCTTTTCCGGCCGGCAACTGAAATGGCTGCCACCGAATGAAGGCTTCTGGAAGTGCCCTAGTTAGTGCAATGCATCTTTAACCCGCTCAAAATCCCAAAAAAGTTCACTAACAGTGGGGCCATTTCATTCGCCAAGGCGGAGCAAGTTCAAACAAAGTTCTGCCCGCGAAACGCAAAGTATTATTTATGCTTTTGTCTATCAATGCTCTTCTAAATTTCTAAAATGGTCTATATCATGTATGCCCCCTCCTGTTTGTTCTTCACAAGATCTTGAGCTTGGCGAAAGGGAATGTGGGTTGCCGGAAAATCTTCTCAATCGCAGACATTGACTTATACTTGTCCGGCAGCGCCTGGAACTCGAAACTCAGAATGAGGACCGTCACCATGATCCTCATTTCCATCATGGCGAGCTTGCGGCCGAAGCAGCCCCGATAACCACCACCAAAGGCTAATGATAGAATGGCATTCGGGTTGAACACCTCCTCGCCCTTCTCGTCCTTGGTGATCCACCGTCTGGGCTGGAAATCACCAAGATCACGACCAGCAGGACTTTCAAACCCGTCGCCTCCCATCTTCTCAGCTGCCGCCCGAGAGCTCGTGCTGCGCTTTGACTCGTCCACAGGCGCCTGGGCGTGGTTAATGTGGTAGTTCATAAAGACCTCTGCACCTTTGGGGATATGGCAGCCAAGGATTTGAGTGTCGACTAATGCCTGCCGGAGGTTTCCCTTTACCGCGCCCGATAGGCGGAACGCTTCCTCGATCGTGCCGTTGAGATAAGGCAGGTCGGCATCCAGAATCTCGAAAGCCGAAGGAAGACCTGGGCCTGGAAATGCAGCCTTTAGAACCGCCCGCAGCTCAGTTTGTACGGCTGGCCATGCCTCCATGAAACGGACAAACCAGGCAAGGGTGTTGGCAGTCGAGTCGTGTCCGCCAACCAACATGACAAACATCTCGTCAAGGATTCTCTGGTCGGTGGTGGGATCTGAAGGTGGGACCCCGGCCTTCTTGGCTTGCAGAAGCTGTCGACGGAGGACCGAATGCATTGCGCATGTATCGACAGAGTTCTCCTCCAAAGCGCCGACCTCGAGATTCTGATATCGGTTTTGGGCCTTTACCATCGCTTTGCGCATTTCACCGCTGACGACGCTCCTGAACCTTCGATACTTTGGGGTGTACGTCTCTATCCTTTGTGCCCACTTCGGCGATGGGCTTTGTGAGTTTTTGGCGATAGTGTCGCTGATATACTTGACCTGCTCCTTAAGGAACGAGCCAACAGGTGACTTTGCATCAAATCTCGCGTTGCCGGCCAGTTGACTCTGAAGCTTCTCCATCTCGTACCGCACCGCTCCAGGCTCCTCACCAAGAACAGCTACCCAAACAGCATCTAGGGTGGCACTCTTGAAGTCATCGAGCACATCGAGGGGCTCTTCCTTGTTGACAGTCGATGCTTTGAGCCGCCACAGTTGAACGAGTTCCAGGGTCGACTTGTGGATGTTTAGTGCCCTAATCTTCCTCAAGAAATCAGTGGCCATCACATCGGCCCAGAGTCGCTTTTGGGCCCGGAGCTCCGGCGTCGTGTACTGACCGATGGTGCCTTTGGGGAACATAGGCCCAAAGAGGTCGAGAGCCATCGGAGCTTTGTCGAACTCCTTGTTACGGCGGACGAGAATATCCTCAATCTCTCGTGCGTCCTCTAAGATGATGATAGGCTTGCGGATACCGGGAAACAGAAGCTGGGCGATTGGGACCCCCAGCTTCTGGGTTGTGACGCTAAACATGGCTTCTGAGAACTCATTTTTCTTCGTGGCTACGGCAACGAGATCGGGGAGATCGCCTGTTAAGCGGTTTGCCAACTCCTTGTTGTAGGGAATGCCGGGATAGGGTTTTGGATAAAGCTTGCGAATGAAGAGGAGGACAAGTCCCCCGATGGCGACGCCAAGCAGGCCGACACGCACCGAGAGCGACTCAACTTGAAGCATTGTGAGAAACAATTTATCAGAACCTCAACACCTCATTCAATCCATGCCACCCACTGAAACGAGCCCACTCGCCTTTATGTAGTGTACGTGACAATGCTCAGCTGTTGGTGACAAAGTGCACCCCAAAGGGTTCACGTGCAGATGGAACAGTGTGGGACACAGTTCAGACCCACTGGGTATCTTTGACCCTTGCTCATAGCAGCATTGCTGCGCCGCACGCTTGTTCAACGGCAATGCCCTGGAAGCAACGAAAGAACAAATCCATGCCGCTTCGAATTTACCAAAGTCCACAGGACTAAAGGGGAATCAAGATAGGTTCGGCTTTAAGTTTTGGTAAGCCTTTATATAAGAGTGGAACACTGGTCGCGTCGGTGGCCACATTCACTTATCTCATCTGGGTCTGGTCCCCCCCCTCTGTTGGAGGCACAGAACGTTGGCGGTCAAGGAAAGGATTCTTTTGAATGTTGACAAAATTGCACTAGAACAAGGAAGGTAAGGACAGCAAACAACCGCTTCCACCGAGCGCTTAAAGACCTGCTCGCTTATGGCGTCCACCTATTATCGACCTACCGCACACACACAGTGTCAAGGTATGTTCAAATAAGTTACAGGACGACAACCCCGTTGGACCGCCTCGATCCGTGAGACGCAGTGGCAGTTGGCTCTTAACACCCCTGAAAAGACAAGCAGCCTACAGTAAGGCTTCTTTGGGGTTGTACCCGAGCACAGTGCTTGTTGGCGTCTATCCTGTAGAGAACACCTTCCAGGTATAGTAACATTATATTGCACTACCATGGGTGCGCAGCACAGTCCCCTCCCAACGTACATACTTGTACCTTATGAACTGATAATTTCCCAAACTTCTAATCCTTCACGATTCTTGCAACCATTTTCACATACTCGCATACCAACATGGACGGCCTTGACTTCAGCAAGATTCCCGTACAAGCACCTCCCGAAGGTGTCATATCAAACTTTGAGAATCCATCATCAGCTGCGCCCCTGATCGCAGCCTTCGTATACGTGACTATACCGCCCATGGCTTTTTCTTTGATTCTGCGATTCTATACCCGAATCGCCATTACCCGCAACCTCGGCATAGATGACTGGCTTAGTGCTGCCGCTGGAGTGAGTCTCGGCGGCTTCTCAACCTGATGGGAGCAATCGCCTCAAGTTGCTAACCTAAAACCCCTACCAGGCATTGATGATCTTTTATTGCGGACTCATGTTGTCGCTTCTCAACAACCCTATTGGCCTTCACATGTGGGACGTGCCTCTCAGCAAACTCAACCCGAAATATGGCTTCTACACAGTCCTGAATACCGTGGTATACTTCATCCTCGCAATGCTCATCAAAGCCTCCATCCTCTTGTCTTACCGCCGCCTTTTCCAGATTTCGACCGTCGCTAACGCCATGATCTGGTTTGGGCTGGCCGCCAACGTCTTTTTTTATCTCATCAGCGTTGTAGTTTTATTATCCTACTGTGTCCCACGCTCCGATGAATGGGCCGTTGGTGGCTGGTACGCTCTCAAATTTGCCCAGCGTTGCTACAGACACAGCTCGAATATTGCGGCAGCTTCTGGTGTTTTCGGCACCTTTATTGACATCTTCATACTTGTTGTTCCATTGCAACCAATTACTACTTTGCGTGCTTCACCCGCCAAGAAAATTGGCATCTGCGCCATTTTTTTGGCTGGGTCTTCGTATGTCTGACTCCCGAAAGCAAGAAAGATGTGTGACTAAACATATGTGATCACAGGGCTTGTGTCTTCTCAATCGTCGGTCTTGTATATCGCATCAGGTATTATCACGACCCAAACGACGATAGTTATGTCATGGTGCCTATCCTTGCGATGAAGTAAGAATTAGTCCTTCCATGCCGTGGGTAGCTGATCAACTGACCGGGCACCAATTTAGCATCGGCGAGATCAACTTGGGGATAATATCAGCATCTCTGCCAGTAACATTCATTGTGTTCCGCAATTTGGCTACAAGGTTTAGGGCGTGGAGGGACAGCCAAAAACCGATGCAGCCAATTGACAAGGCCGCAGCAGTTGAAGTCGACATGTACCAGTACCAGCAAGTCGAGGGTGTGCCCAACGGGAGCCGCACCAGCGACGTGGAGGCAGGTAGGAATGAAGTGTTGACCTATGCCAGCGCTGACTATGATTATCATCATCAGCTCAGGGCTGGGTCAAAATCGGGGCTGCATGTCTCTGTACAAATGGACATGTCAAAAGAAACAAAGCAACTCAACACGGCAGCGGTGCCTCAAGAGCTTGAAGGGAGGAGGAGTATTACTCTGGGCACTTGGCCTCGTTCAGATAGCCCATGAAGACTGATTTATAACATTCACGCATTTACGTTATTCTACTGCCCTTGCATTTCCCGTGGGGTTGCGAAGTTCACTATGATGAAGTTCCGGGATGGGGTGAAGACGAGGACGGAGCGTTGGGTCCAGCATTCAAAAGGATCTGTACTGAATGCAATCCACGTATCCAAACATGCCATCAGGAGGCACAGCAACTGGGTTTTGTATACTTGGTCAAAGAGCGAGACAGAACTGCCCGCTATAGGATGATCGGAATTCTCAGTGTAACATCGATCAGAGGTTTTCTCCGGCATGACCGAAACAGGCACCCATTATTCGCCATTTTTAGTACACACATCCGAATTCGGTTATAAATTGTCCGCTATGTCCGGTATATCCAACTACAAACCTAATACTGCGACAGACCCTTGTCCGTTACGATGACCTACAAATTCCTCATATCCATCTTCAAGTTTTGTCCCCATTTTATTCTCGCTTTTGTTTATAGTATCTAACCCCACAAGTGCAATATCACGATGGACGCCGTCACCTCTCAAATTCTCGCTGGCGAGAACGACGGCTTCTTTTCCTCGACAACATCAATTACTACCGCAACGGGACTTAGTGTTGTCAGCATTATGATGGCCATGACGGTTACGGAGCAGTTGAGACAGTCGGTCAAGGCGTTAAATCTGGCTTTGCAGCTTCTCAACATCCCTGTTGCACGTAAGTCGTCCATCCATTAAAACCAGGAAACCCAAGACGCAGGCGCACTGACATAGTGTCCAGGACATCATTAGATGAGGTCCAGTCGTCATACATGGCATTGTTGCATAATCTCAACAAGCCTCGACTCCACGACCCGCAAATCACGCCAGTAAATATCATCCCCGCTCCGCAACGCCACCCCAGTACCTGGCTGCACTGAGAATCACCTTGAGGTAGAGGACTTGAAACCACCAGAGGAGTCGGCATCCCCAATGGTGAGAGATCAATTGAGATGTACCACCTGGGGGATCGCATTCAACCAAACGAAATCACGATGTACGAGTGAGTGTCCCACAACCAGTAATCAGTGGAGCCGCTATCAGCCGGCAAGAGAAACAGCAGCCCCGTCATCGAAGGCTGGGTGTGGTGTATGGGATCCCTTCGATATCAAATACTACCAGAACCTCTCGCTAAGCTCAGACTGAGCAGGACATGAGGTGGCTCCAAGGAAGTCTATACTATTTATATAGATTAAATGGGGAAATGCGAAAGGTGTAAAAGGTGACTTTTTTTTTTTTTTTTTTTTTTTTTTTTTTGGGAATTGGCTTGGACGGGTTAACAGACAAAGTATATACATGAAAAAGACATGGAAAGGAAGAACAATAATTACATACGTATATGTAGTATAGATTTCCAGAGACCTTTCTTGTTTATGATTTCCAGCGTTGAATAGATGTAAGTATTAGGCTGGCAGGATCTTGACCGACTTTGATTGGCACAAGTGCTGGACTATTTCTATTGGTGGTTCGTTCGTAGGTAGGGGAAGACGAAGTTTACAGCGGCGGTTACGGTCGATCATCAAATAAGTTGCGACGATGAAGCACTGGAATGGGCGATGTGTGTCAAGGTGGGAAGGTACTGACTTGTCCTTGTTCTCATTCAGCATGAATTTACAGACTCATTTACACGGTCGTAGTAACAAACTTCTTGGACCCTCACCACCAAAGGCTTCTTCTCTCAAAGCACAAAAGCCCTTTGATCCGTCCACTTTTCACTCTCCTCGCACAGCTCAAAATCAAACTAGAGCAAGACCCTAGCCAACACCAAGCTCATCTCGTGCATTGTCATATTGCTGCCCAAACAATCCCTAGGTCCGTAAGCAAACGGTTGCGCCGCTTCCCTGCGGGAACAAGCGTAAAGATTCCTGCATAGCGAAGTGACGCTCTCAAAGGTTACCTTCTTGCTCTCTCTCAAGCTTGTCCCTGGGCCGAAAGGACCATGCTTCAGATGTCCGGCTCGTCTGATCCCCTCTCGAGACGCGAGTCGACGCGGTCCGCCGAGTGTCAGAAGTGGTTGTAATTTATGTCTCTTACGAATTTAGGGTTAAATAGCTTGTTTAGAAGAGGATAGTGCTGAATGAACTGGGCGACGGGGATTGCCTTGATCGAGTCAAACACTGCTTGAGCCCAAGGCGAGTCCCTCTTGTTGTTTAGCAGGCCGAGGGATTGTCCAAAGGTCAGATCGCTCATGGTAGCATACGCTGAAACCTGCATGAGTTTCTTGTGGGTGAACAGAATTGGAAAAGTCGAGTCTTTTTGGTGGGGGTCAAAAGAGCCACCTCAGCGATGACAGCTCGCTTGGAGAACTTTTCCCATTTCCATCTGCTGCCTGTCTCACTTTTTTCTCTTCTTTTTTTTCCATTTCCATCTGCCTGTCCCTTTTTCCTCTTTTTTTTTCTTTCTTTTTTTTTTTCTCTCTTTTTCTTTTTCTTCTTCTGTTCCTTTCCTCTTTCTTTTTTTCGTATATCTTTTTCAGTGTGTGAGTGGGATTCAGACAGAACCTGGACTAGTGCAGTGATGCGGATTGTGGACATGGATTCTATGGCACTATCGAAGCAACACGTTTGTTCTTCCATTGGAAAGAATCCTTGCAGCCAAAGCTAGGTCCCTTTGCCGATCACCATCAGCATTGAACATGGAGCCCTGTAGAACGGTGCCTAAGCCCTGCCAAGCGCGTGAGGGCCCCTTTCTATTGCATATCTACTCCAAGGGGGTATTCTATCTTTTCTTTTTTTTTTCTCTATTCACTTGTGCTTTGCTAACGGAATCATGGAATCGTCAGCCGGCACCGGGCCTGGACCATCCGACCCCGGTCCCCCACCAAGCCCATCAAGCTCATCAAAGTTCCTCCGCGGAAGTAATAGGAGCAGTCTTGTCCTCTGGCGTCCAGACCCCGGGCGCCAAAGTACCGCTGGCACGAAAGCGCTCTCGAAAGGTTTCCGTAGCCGTCTCGGGGATGCGGAGGAAGAACTGTCTGGCGAACTCACCACCGACCCATTCTCCTCTTGGCCGTGGCGTCTCCGGGTTGTAGATTGCATCGACCTGGATGGCAGCCTGTTCCCACACCTCTGCGGGGCTTGCCCTGCCGGGATGCTCGTCGAACATACAGAAAAGGTGCATCATGTCACATCCGGTGCGAAGGTACTCTTTATGATTGGCAAATAACTGTGTCAGTCACGTTGATAGTAAATTTTGAGTCCATACAGTCCATCTTTCTTTTGGAAGATAACCCAGAACCACAAACTCCATTGGTGACAGCTGCCTGCCAAAAGTGGACTTTTTGGTCATGGCTAAGAGATGGTAGAGTCGTATTTTGTTAGGAGAAAACAAAGAACAATAAATGGAACTCGATGGCCGTCTGAACTTGAACCGGTACGCCTTGGTGGAACCCGTGTGCGAGTGGCTTTGCATCGCGACGATCAAAAACTACGAACTTTATCCGAGGGCGTTGGTGCGACGCAGAGTTTGATGATGTCCAAGACCTTTGGCTACGGATAACAGACCATGGATTTTTGATGTGCTCCCTTCGTCAGGTTGGGAAGTGGGGATGCCGCGTCGCGGTCGAAGGAAGGTAGGCTCATCAAACGTTTGTTTGTATACTAATAATAATTCTGCAAAACAAAATCCCCCCCAAAAAAAAATCAGCAGAATAAAACAAGTTCATTGATGCAAACTAATCTTTATTTACCCGCTCCCGGGTACTCTCAGAAAGGCAAAGCTAAACCAGTGAACTGGAAAATGGATGTTATGCTTGAACTCCTTTTGATACATGTTTGTTCTGATAACTTATCATATGATCTTGGATCCCTTCATTTTCAAAGCCAGTCGTGAGATATGATATGTAGATTCCGCCGATCTGCATAAGCAGGGACTTTCAACCGAGTCACAGAAACTTTCTTGCTAGAACTAGAGAGGGAAAAAAGAAAAAAAAAAAAAAAAAAAAAAGAATTCTTGGTTCAGATTTCCCATGGAACTCCAAGTTACAAGGTTGGAAAGTGGAGATGTCATGCGTATTTGTTTACATAACCCCCGTGGAAAAGAATGAAATAAAATGTCTTGGTCCCGGGGCGTTGGTTCAGCTCATTGTTTCCAATCGGGAGCCACCACGGCAGTCGTTTTAAACTTCGCTTCCCACCCACCCCAAGAAAATTGATCAGCTGGCGTGGGTGCGGAATGCAACGCTCCACGTCCCGGTCTCTAACGACCCCCCATGCCCCCCCTGCAGGTTGTTGCTCTCTGTTAGCCCCGAATATTACCCCGGATTTTCTCAATGTTGCCTCCTCTTAAGAAACATGCCGACGGGGGGACGGGAGGTTGCTGTTCGTGTTACCAGTTTCATACTTTAATATGGCTTTTTCCCAGGGCTTCAAGTTTTCCTCCCCCGAATCTCTTTTCTGACAGGGGAAAGCGCCGAATACCGGCCGCCGCCACCGCCACAAGTTCAGCTGGGAGTTTGACTTTGAATGGGGTGAATCCTTCCGAAGAAATGTCAGAAAGGATTTCCAAGTACCGTGTGTGCGGCAGCGGCGTTGTCGGTACCGAAACCAAGTTCGCGGTACATGTAACTTGCCAGGATTTAAAAAAAAAAAAAAAAAAAAAAAAAAAAAGCCACAAAATTGGTGTTTATCCAAAGAGGATAATCCAGGGGAATCTTCACGGAAAGACCATGACTGCTATCTTCGCCTTTGATTTATATTATTTTATCTCCCTTTTAGTAGGTATGCACATGTGCATCGTAGCGTAATAAACTAGGGAAAAAAATACTTTTGATAAGAAAACAATAGGCACAATAGTATAGTTTCAAACACCCAATGCATCGATAACACCTGCTATTTTGATTTCTTTTAAAAAATATCCCGACGGGTGTGGTCCCCCTTTTGGGAGTTGTCGGACCACGTGTCATACTCAAGGGCATTGTCGGCTCTCCTCACCACGACAGGCTGATTGAGTGGCTGTTCATCCCTGTCGCTGCCGAGTTCATGGATGTGGTCGGCGGCACTCTTGAGATCCGGCTGGCTGCTGAGCTTGCTGTGGCCGTGGCTGCCACCCACCCGGCCAATCCCGCCCATGCCGTAGGATTCCTTGGTACCCCGGGAGCTCTTTGCGCGGCGCACGAGGGGCCGGTAGAAGGGGATCGAGGCAGCAATGACGGTGGCTGTCACTTCGGCCACGAGCCAGATGAGCACAATGGCCGTGCCGTGCGTGAAGTCTGCGCTGCGGGCGATGTAGGGGATGGTTGTTGTCTTGTATATGCCAATGACACCTGCCACGACACCGAGACTCATGGACACGATGACACCGACCTTTTCCTGGAAACGCATCTGCAGATTCCAGATGATGAGACAGGGGAATGCGGTGAGGACCAAATCCATGACGGCCGAGTAGCCAGCAGCAAAGACACCAAGCCCAATGACATGGTCACCACCAACGCAGCCGGGCGTCGGTGGCAACCCGCACTGGTAGAACTGGACGATGGAAATGGAGAACAGGGACAGGTTGATGGTGACCAACATGAACCACAGTGAGGCCCTTTGCCATGGTTGGGTGACAAGTCGCAGCAGCGTGAGGATGAAGGACGACTTGGACACGGCAACTGAGACGACGGCAAAGAACTGGGCGATGGGGAGGATGTAGAGGAGGTCAGGCAGAAGCGCGAGGTCGAAAGTGCCGAGATGCTTCCCCAGGCCGTACTTGGTCGTGTGGATCGATAGGATACAAAAAACGAGGAAAAGGATCTAAAAGTAAAATCAATGTGGGTTAGCTGCCATCTGTGGTGGTTTGTGCATAATCTAGCGGCCGCTAGCCGGCTAGGGGTGGATGTGAAGGGACTCGAAAGACATACCCAGGAGAGGGCCAAAACAGCATCATCAAGACCCAACTTGGTGCTCAACGCTTGTTTACAATAAAACCGCAGTGACATGAAAAGGAATGAAGCCACCGTGCAGACCACCATCGAGATGATCATGGGGGGGCCATTGTCGTTCGCCATTTTCTTTACGGAGCAAGCCAATGAACGAAGAGAATGCGAAGGGGGAGTGAGTGAGTGGTGTGGAGAGGGAGGTTGAAGCAAGGAACTGAAAAACAAAAATCATCAACTTTTCTTTCATGTTTACCTCCGACCAAGCCCATCTTTATAAGACCATTCATTCCCATCCCAAAGGGTCGCAACCGTTGAGAATGCGACGCCATGGCCAGATGAGAGTATTTGCAGTACCCTGGCATTGTCAATCTTCATTGTTCCGTGATGTGCGTGCAACCCCGCACCCTTGCCTGCTGTGCCGCAAAAAGGGGCTGAAAAGTAAACTACCACTTGGGTCACCAGCCCGCAGATCAGCCTGCAGCATGGCCAGGATGGTGCTGGGATTAGAGCACATGTACTTCTGCAAAAATGTCAAATAATTACCCCACACTTTGTCAGTGTAACAGTGCGAGTCCTCCCTCCCCCTTTCTCTCATTGTGTTTTTTTCTTCTGTTCTTCTATCTTGCAGTGCAAATCATTCCGCCACACTCATACCAAAATGGGTGCCGTCTGCTCCATCTTCTCATCTCTGACCGGGACGGTCATCCTCGCAGCCCTCATCGTGGCGGCGTACGCGGGATACCGTGCGGCGCTGCCAAAGCCGCTCCCGGGAATCTCTTACAACCAAGATGCGGCCCGCAAGCTCTTTGGTGACGTTCCCGAGCTGATGGGCTACGTGATGCGAACCAAGCGCATCTTTTGCTGGCTGACCTCGCTCACAACCCGGCACCAAAGTCCCATCGTGCAGGCCTTTGTCACTCCCTTTGGTTTACCCTGGGTTGTCGTGACAGACCCTTTCGAAAGCCAGGACATTCTCCTGCGGCGCACCAAGGAGTTTGACCGAAGTGGCTTCTTTGGTGATCTCATTGGTGGTATCCTCCCAGAGCAGCACATCCAGTTCTTGTCCAATGACTCCCGCTTCAAGAACAACCGCAACCTCATCAACCACCTCATGGCCCCAGCCTTCATCACCCAAGTCAGCGGTCCAGAACTCTACAAGTCCGCCTCAACCCTGATCCGCCTCTGGGAGGTAAAATGCGACGCGGCAAATGGACGTCCCTTTACGGCCCACCACGATATCACCTACATGGCTCTAGACACCATCTTTGCCGCCATGTTTGGTCATCCAGAGGAGGAGAGCGTCAACACCCACCGTCTACAAACCGTAGAGCGGTGGAAGCCCGAGCTTCCCTCCTCTGTAAACTCCCCTGTACCATTCCCAGACTGCGAGCTGCCCGAGATCTTCTCTGCAGCTTTGACTCTGGCCAACTCAGTCACCGACACTCAGCTCTCCCCAGCTCCCCGCCTCACCTCCTGGGTCCTCCGCAAGTTTCCCTTCATGAGAAAAGCGACAGCAATCAAAGACGGGTACATCCGCGCCCGCGTCACCGAGTTCCTGGCTCTAATTGAAGCAGGCGACGAGGAACCTCGCACAGCTCTGCACTCCGTCCTCCTGCGCGAGCGTGAAGTCGCCAAGAAAGAAAACCGCAAACCAGCATACTACGGCCGCGCCATCGCAGATGAGTTCTTCGGCTTCATGCTCGCGGGGCACGACACCTCCGCAACCTCTGTAGCTTGGGGCGTCAAATTCCTCGCTGACCACCCCGAAGTGCAAGAGAAGCTGCGTTCTGCCCTGCGCGCTGCACTCCCCGACGTGGCGGCCGCTAAGCGCTTACCCACTTACCCCGAGCTTGCTTCGTTGCACGTACCATACCTGGATGCCGTAGTGGAAGAAATTCTCCGCCACGCAAACACAATCGCCTTTGTCGTCCGTCGCGCTCAATGCGACGCTATAGTGCTGGGTCGTCACATACCTAAGGGAACTGACATCTTCCTGATGGCTAATGGCCCGGGCTACCTGGAACCAAACCTCCGTATTTCAGACGAGGAGAGGAGCGTAGGCGCCCGACTAAACGTCAAGGAGAAGAAGCCACTTACAAGACAGTGGGATGATGCTGATATCAATGCTTTTAAGCCTGAGCGGTGGCTCAAGCAGGATCATGAGACTGGGCAAGTGCAGTTCGATCCCATGGCTGGTCCCACCCTGCCGTTTGGATTGGGGCCGAGAGGATGTTTCGGACGCAAGTTCGCAATCCATGAGCTCAAGATCCAGTTTGCGCTTATTGTTTGGAAGTTTTACTTGGATAAGGCGCCTGAGGAGTTGAGCTCATATGATGCTGTTCAGAGGTTCGCTAGAGAGCCGGTGCATTGTTATATCAGGTTGAGGAAGGTTGATGCTTAGGTGCATGTACTTGCCGGTGGGTGGCTTGGTGTTATAATTGCGTTTCTTATATATATATGGCGGTTTTCTTTTGATCAAGTGTAGATGAACTGTGGTCTAATGAATGATGATACGCATAAAGGTTTCCTGTTCACTTAGACTTATTTTTTAGGAATGACGCTCGGTCCATTATTTGCTGGGGTTAATGCTTGGCTGATTGTTATCTCAATCCCCAAGACTTCCCTCGAATCCAGGTGGAGGCCATGCATCGTGTAAGTCCGTGGTTCTTAAATAAAATAGTGGACAGCGTTCGTATTACTGAGTCGAATCTGTGGTTCAGTCGACGCACAGCGCTATATGGTGTTTAGTCCCTGTGCGGCGCATGCTGCTGTTTTGGTCATCTGTTATTGAAGTGAGACGATCCAGACGAATCGAGCGAGTCAAATGCTACATGCCGTAACCTCCTTTGAATTTCGCCCTTAGTGAATCTCAAACTCCCTTTCCTCAGAGTGATCAAACTCGGATTGATCTGCTTCAAACAACCCAACCCGGTAAAAGTGGTTCTTCTTCTCATCAAACCGGACAACTATGCCCGCCGCATTCGCATGTCCACCAAACTCGTCCAACTCAGCGATCAGAAGGCAATAAAGTACAGGTTTGGGGGTCTCAGTCTTCATCAAACCAACCTCTTGAAAATCACCCGGCAAAAGTCCAAATCCTTTAGAGTCCGCACAACCTGAAACGCAAGATAACCTTTGATCCCACTTGTTGATGTTGTCCGCGCTAGATGCAGGGAACGAGGCGAGAACATACCAACAGCGCATTACCAGAGTCTCGGAGTGAATCTGGCCAAACCTGTCTTGGTTCAGTCCAGGGGTCACATCGCAGCTGATAACCAGACTGTCGGTGATAGGCGTGTATTTTAGGGCATTGTAGTCGATAAACCCATCGATCGCTGCCCAGGACCACGATGGAGTCCTCAGCGGAAGCTCCTTGCCCGTCTCAGGATTAATCATGATCGGAGGCCGACCCTCGCGATATGGAATGGGAGCGAACTTGAACTCCGAGAAAGTGTTTGACCAAAGCAGGTCTCTCGGAAGGCTGTCACGCCACAAGCCAGCCAGATAGTCACTGGCAGCTTTCCCAGTAATCTCTGCATAACGTTTTGCCACACCTGAGATAGCTGGAAGTTTGTCGGCCGGATTTGTCAGATTCCTCCTAGAGAAAAGTACTACAGCGGTTGCCCAGTCCGAGTATGTGCAATCCTTGGCGGATTCCGGCAAGTTGAATTGGTAAATGTGATTGGAAGTGGGCATCGGAAATTTGGTGCAGACGAAGTGCATTCCCTGTCTGGATGTGGAAAATACTAGGAGTCGCTTGGATAGAATCCATTCCTGGAACGTCCATGCCCGGCTGGCTAACGGTTCGTCATGGAACGGGATCACCCCCTCCGAGCTGTGCCAGTCATTGAGCTCTCTGGCTCTGGGTGCATCGAGTGACAGCAGTGCTTTGCAACGGGCGAGTGTTGGGTGGTCGACGTCGGATTCAGCCTGGTATGGAACAGAACATGTTGGGCGCCCCCGAAACAGGCCACCATCACAGTCTGATGACCCGGCGGCAACTATAGTGAGGGCAGCCCCACCATAGACTTCGTTCATGCGTACCGACTCCTTCTTCCAGTCGGCCGCGGCCACTTCGTCGTCCGGGCCTTCTGCCTGGAGGATACAAAGAGCGTCAATCCAGAGGTACCGAAAACCGAGATCTCTCGTGGCTTGTACTGTTTCTCGCAGTGTTCGCGGCATGAATTCGTGAGAGAATCCGCATTCTCGATCAGCTTGAGATGATTTGGTTGTCCTGAAGGCAGCACTGACGCCCCAGTGATATGACAAAGCGATATAATCAAAGTTTTGTGAGTCTGAGCTGATGAAGTCCTTCGTATTGAATAGTTTCACCTTGTCTTCATCGCACTGACCAACATCAAGAAGCCGTGATGGATATCTTGTGTTGGTTTAAGAATCTCCACAAAGGTGATCTCTTTAGCATTCAAATAGTTTCAATTTAATCGTGTCTGCTTCCCACTTTTGCCGGAGATGCCGTCCTAAGTCCGAATGTCAACGTTGATAGCCTGTGGTGGAAAGGGGTTCGAATTCTCTCCCACCTCTATCACGATACTGTACCGTCATAGTGGCCTCGATATGACGAAAATCATTCTTGATTGTCCAGAGCAATGTGTCCAAGCGGTATTTGTGACTCTGTACTGTGATTGCCCCATCAGAAAATTCCCAATCCGCGGGGTTAATCCAGTTCACAGACAAGCCAAATTGCTGAAGTACCAGGGCACAAAGCCGACATCCAGACTTTGCCCCCAATAATACCAAATCGGGCCTCCAGAATTCTTGCTCCCGTGGGGTGCGAGGAGGGGGCAAGACGAATGTGTCGCATTGAAGACATAAGCCCTTTTCTGATGCGTCAAATACTGGTGAGCTCCGACCACTAATTGCTAGATCTTCAAAACCACTTGAACCAACAAGAAAGGAAGTCGGTTCTCTTACGCCAAATGATAGATACGCTGGACATCTTTAGGTTGGCTCGATTACTGACTCAACAGGACCCGGAGCGAAACTTATTGTGCGGGGAAAATGTCGAATGATGCATGTGAGTGCGGGTGAAGATGCAGAACGCTGCAATAATGTAGCAGCCGCCTCTTCGGTAGTGGTGGAATTGGCTCGAATAGTTATTATGATTAACAACCCGCAAAATAGGAAATGTCCGGAAAACAAGAGCGAAAGAGGGGTTGGACAGACGCTAAAATATGATTTGTTCAATTGGTAATCCTCATCCCAGAAACCACAAAAACAGCAGCTGCATAACAGCCAGCGCTCACCATGTACGGAAGGCCAAGAGCTCCCCCTCCAAGCGCGATTCCACGAATCCAACAAGCAGCCACCAGGGGCGCCCCGACTAGAGACCCGAGTGTCTTGATCAACATTACAATGGAAAACACTTGTGTCTCCTCGGCAAGCGCGGTCTCCATATCTGTCCCATTGCCAGTATCAAGCGGAGGCGACACCGATGGTGACTTGAGAAGCGAAAGTGTGAATATCGGTAGTGCAGAGCCGAGAGCATACAGAAACAACGAAGGAACAAGAAGGTAGACCGCATCGGCTAGCGATATTGCTACTGCACCAACAACAGAGATTGCGATGCAAATCTTGGTGTATGTTAGGTACATCTCATCTTGGGTGTCGTCATCGCGACGCTTGCATGACCGCCATGCCAAGAGTCGAGGTATAACGATGGTGAGGAGAACAAAGTTGACTACGGCTTTGCCAGAAAGAAGGTATCCGGCCGATGCGAATGTCCAATGATAACGCTTCGAAATGTATTGAACCAAAAGTTTGGTGTCGGCACTGGCGAGAGAGGTGAGAAACATACTCAACAGTAAGAGGGCAAAGTTTCGCGGACGGGTGGTCAAGATATCCCTCATCAACCAGAAGCGCTTAGTGATTGCCTGCCAAGGGGAATGGCGAGCGTCAAGGGCTTTCAAGACTGGCGAAGAAAGAAGAGGTTGTCTGCTGCTGTCTGAAATGCCATTGGTGCCTAGTCCAGAAGACAGCGCCTGATCTGGTGGTAGAGCTCGGACTGCCCAAATTGCTGCCGCCAGTAGGGTAATTCCAATGTAGAACGGTAGCCAGAGCAGTGCACTCATTGTTGCAGAGGCTAGCGCAGGGCCGATAAGAGCAACAACGTATGAGGTCGAGCTCACATAGCCAAAGTAACTCGCCCTAAGAACCCTGTTCTCGGTCAGATCGGACGTCAAGGCGTATACAATCGAGTTGAAGACACAATCTCCACCAAGAACCGACAGCATTGGTGATGCGAGGAGGGCCTTTGTAGGCAGAAGGTGTTCGAAATATCCCACTGTGACAGCCCAGACGACCATACAGAACCTCGGAACCAAGTTAAGCCACAGGACGGTCCGTCGACCGTATCGTTCAGCCACGAAACCGAGAGGTATGGCCATGACGAAATCTCCGACAATCCAAGCAGTTTCCATGGCGCCTTGAATCCATGCTAGCTTTTTTTGGACCGTGTCAATCTTGCACAGCTCCTCGTTGACCTCTCCGTCGGGACCGAAAGCAGAAGGATCGGTTGCGGCATAATAATCGCGGCACAGGCGTCTCTCAATCACGCGGTTGAGGGGAAGCTGGTATAGACTCATGGTAAGATTGACAAGGAGTACCAAGCCAAGGAGACTTGCCAAAGCTCTTCTCGAGCCAAGCGCTGGTGCATGCGAGCGACGCCGGTCGGTGGCAGGGGGATAGTCGTAGTCGTTGTCATGCCGGCCAAGGACAGGGCCACTGCTTGAAGGCATGTTGCAAACCACCGAACCTGAGAAGAGAATAAAAGATTTGAAAGAGAATATCCAATTTTGGAAATTTCACATTTCGTCAATATCCATGTGTTGATGATGAGGTGTCGTTTGTCGAGGACACCCCACTCTTTTGGATCGGCTGGCGCTTGCGAACGTACGGGAAGTGTTTACAGTTTGATGTCCAAGTCTGATCGGAATATGCAAATAAACTTTACGGTCTCCGTAGCGGTTACATCAGGCCATAAGCTGAACCCCTGTCAGTGCACACTCAACGGTCCCACCGACTGTATGTAACCGAGTCTGTTCTGCCCTTGCACGCTTCCGCTGTCTTCTCTTGCATCATGGACGCACCTGACGAATAAGCTTCAGCAATGACACCTCGGCCATCCATCACTATATTTGGCGGTATATTGCCAATGGGTTTTATCAATCGGCTTCAACCTTCAATCACCAAAGCAGGCATGGCTGAGTGTTGTCACGCGCAAATTCTACGAAGAACAATCGAGTTCTGCACACCGCTCAGCTTCTAGAATGTCTGACTCCTTGCCTTCCTGCTTGTCATCCCGGACAGCTTCGGAGAAGAGATACTGAATAGGGACTGACCTCATCAAACTCACAATGTCTTTGACATCGCTTAAGATGAGATATCTTTCTACTGTGCTTACCCTCAACCCCCCGTTCTTACGGGAATTCGGACCGTCAAGGCCGCATGATACAAAAACTCAGATCCTCCTCATCTGCAACTGCCAACCGCCAATCACAGCTCTACAATCGTCCCTGTTGGAAGCACATGTCGTTGGAGCATGGGTCGATAGATTTTGATGGTTACCACGTTGACGGTTGAATAACGGCGGACTAGCAAGTCCAGACGAAGAAGGATGGCAGATTGCGCCAGGGGGCAGCAGGGGCCTGATCGGTCGCTTAAACGTGTGCCACCATCAAGCCCCAGCATCATCTCTTGTGAAAACTACCCCACAGCCTTACACATATGAAACGCCAAGGACAACAACGAAGGAGTCGTCTTGAGAGAATGCCATCGAAGGATGCTGCCGTCCGATCCTCACCCCTGAGCCTGTGAGAATCATTGTCGATCAACCGAAAATCAACAACTGGGCAAGCAATCCACCAAGATTCGAGATGGTACCCAAGAGAATATGGAGACTTGTGATCTCCGATGCAGACAACAACATTCTCCATCCATTTCTACCAAGGACCGTAGAAACCTTCTCGATCGTGATCCCTTTAATTATACTCTCCGCTCGCTTCTCGTACTTTGGCGCCATCCCACCCATGCTCAGCCCACATCCCGACACTCCCGTCACTTCCTCCAACCCCCCCCCCCCCCCCCCCTCCATCCAGAAAACCGGGACCTGGCTTCAGAATGCCCCTTTTCGATCCCATCAACTATGTGCTTAAAAGCCATGATGCCCTCCTCAGTCTTTCAATCCTGATCTCACCAGCCTTTTGCGCTTTGTTCCATTCAGTCACTCATTCACCTTCTGGGTAGTCGATTTGACCCCGTCATTCATTTCTTATAACCTTTTTTTTTGATCTCTGATCTGATTTTTCATCCCTTCCTTTGTCAACTTCACCAATATCCGGCCAGCCCGGTGTCTGAGATAAACACACAGCCAACCACATCAAACACGCACTCTAAAACCTTCCAAGATGCAGCTCCCCACCGCCTTTCTCGCCATTGCGGCCTTTGCTAGCAGCGTGTCGGCCCATGCCCTCATGTTCGGCGTCCATGTCAACGGCAAGGATCAGGGTGATGGACGCAACGTCTACATCCGTAGCCCTCCCAACAACTCCCCCGTCAAGGACCTTGCCAGCCCCGATATCGTTTGCGGTCCTAACGGTGGCAAGGCTGTCGCGTCCTTCGTAAAGGCTGCTGCTGGTGACAAGATCGAGTTCGAGTGGTTCCACGACAACCGCAACGACGACATCATTGACGGCTCCCACAAGGGTCCCATCATCACCTACATTGCCCCTTTCACCACCGGCAACGGCGTCGGCAGCATCTGGACCAAGGTTGCCGAGGAGGGTTTCTCCAACGGCCAGTGGGCTGTTGACAGAATCAAGGCCAACAACGGCAAGCAGGCTTTCACACTCCCCGCGGGTCTCAAGGCAGGCAAGTACCTGATCCGCCAGGAGATCATTGCCCTCCACGAGGGTGATGTTGCCTTCAACGGCAACGCCGCTCGCGGTGCCCAGTTCTATCCTTCTTGCGTTCAGTTCGAGGTTTCCGGTTCCGGCTCCGTCGTCCCCAGCCAGAACTTCAACTTCAACACTGGTTACACCTACAGCGACCCCGGCATCGTCTTCAACATCTACAGAACCGTCACCAGCTACCCCATCCCGGGCCCTGCTGTCTTCAACTTTGGCGCCGGCGGTAGCAGCCCCGTCATCAGCACTTCCTCCGCTGCTGCTGCCCGCCCTACCACGACTTCTTCTGCTGTTCTTGTCCGTCCTACCACCACCTCAGCCGTTGTCATCGTCCCCACCACCACCGCCCGCGCCAGCACTCTGGTAACCTCCGTCCGTGGTAGCCAGACCTCGACCAAGGCTGCTGCCGTCCCCCATCCCACCAGGTGCCCCGGCAAGAAGCGCCGCACCGTCGTCGTCGTCTTCAAGAACTAAAGACGTTGTAAAGCTTCGAATATGGCTCTGAGAGCATTGCATCTTGCCTCGTCGCAAATTGGAGACTAAATCAGCGAGGCATTGTTGAGCATTGTCTCCTCTGGTCTGGTTTTTGTCTCACATTTTCTTCATTACATTTAAAGAGAAAGCCTGGGAGCCAAACTGTTTATCACTTCTTCGATTATATCATGTACATATTTTTTTTATTTCACATACAGCATGGGCGTGTAGTATTTGCTATCTTGCTTGTAGAGATAGTTTCGTCCCAATCAAACAGGAACTTGGTTGAATCCTTCTTGCGAGCAATTATTGTGGCGTTTCACCTGGTGATTGCCGCGATACCTAGTGCTTATGTTGGGTCACATTTGTGTCATTAGGGATTGTATTTTTCCCGCATTTGTCATTGATAACACGGTAGTTACATAATTTTTCGCTCGTGAGATCTGCAATACCCCCAGTATAGGTATCTGCTTGCGCCCTTGCACGTAAACGGTTGGGCGATGCGTATCTGCTCGTGCCGCCGTCCTCTGCCGGCTGTCGGAGGGCATGTGGTAACCCTCCGAATGGCGCACTTGGCAAGCAGCCACATTCGAATAGAGTTATCACCATGCAGGAGATAGTCGGCTGTTGTGTAACACTTGACCCATATTTAATGATTTTATGTTGGCGCAAGATGGTACGCCTAGTAAATATTGCGCGTATCCCGGACCATTTAGACGAGAGGCGACCGATAAAGTGAAGGTTCTGACCAAGATTCCAAGTTGCAAGAGACGAGTAGTAGTGTAAGGGAGGTTTATAACTGCATGTGATATAATCTTGGCTCATGCAGCGTGATCTCCGACTTGCAGTCGATCTGCAGGATTTCACAGAATCAGGGATGTACTTCATATGCGACACGCCTTTAGAAACGGCAGAAGATTGCCTGCTTCGGTGAAATAGGATTCAGGGTTCCGAAACAGTCTTCAGCTTCCATGATCTATGTGTCTTAAAGAGGACCCAGAACCCATTCATCTTTTGTTTCGTTTCCTTTCCTCGTCAGCCATCTCGAGATCCCACAATGGCGTTAATCAAAGATCTACAAGCCCAAGACCTTTCCAGCTGGCTTCTGGTGTTGGCTGCCGGTGCTCCCATCTACTTTATTGCACAAGTCATCTACAATATATTCTTCCACCCCCTAGCCCACATTCCTGGCCCCTTTTGGGCCCGCGCAAGCAGCATCCCAACATGGTTCCAAGCCAGAACCGGAAAAAGACATCTCTGGCTATGGCAACAATTTCAGATCTACAACACCGACAAGCTTCGGGTCGAGCCAAACGTGGTCGTCTTCCGTGACCCTGAAGCATACTCGGCCATCTACGGCATGGAATCCAACGTCCAACGGAGCACCTTCTACAAAATGTGGCAGCGAAACAGCGAAGACGTCAACACCATGAACGCCCTCGAGCCAGCAGAGCACGCTAGAAAGCGCAAGATCCTCAACCGCTGCTTCACAGACAAATCCCTCAGAGCCGCAGCAACCTTTATCATCAAGCACATCGACCGGTGGAACGAAATCCTCATCGACGAGCCCAAAACAGCGCCCGGGGAATGGTCCCGCCCCGTCAACCTTTCCCACAGGCTAGAAGCCCTTGTCCTCGACATCCTGACAGATCTCTGCTTCGGGCAATCGGCCCAAATCAAAGAACCAGACTCTTCCTGCCCCAACCCTTCCTTTAAATCGATTCCGGACTGCATATCCGAGTACCTCCAGTTCTACTACCCCCTCTGCCTTTCCCCATTCGCCTCCCTCATGATTTGGCTCAAACCCCGCGGTCTCGACAAACTGTTTCAGCTCATCACCCCGCCAGCAATAAAACAGTACAACGACTTTGTCCATTCGGCCGTGACATCCCGTCTGTCATCAACCTCTTCTTCCGAAAAAGTCGAACCCCGACAAGACATGTTCCACTTCCTGACCGCCAACCCTTCTCCCGAATCATCGACAGGAGCCTCTTCAGGACTCCTACCCCTGTCCAAGTCCGAACTCCTCGCGGAATGCCACCTCCTGATAATAGCAGGCTCCGACACGACCTCCACCACCCTGTCCGGCCTCTTCTTCCACCTGACCTCCCCTTCCTGCTCCCACGTTCTGGAGAAACTGACGACCGAGATCCGCACCACTTTTTCCTCTCTCGATCAAATAACCTACCCGTCCCCGCTCCTCATGACGCAGTGCAAGTACCTCTCCCAAGTCGTGACCGAGACCCTCCGCCTCATTACCCCCGTCCCCTGCGAGTTACCCCGCCAGGTCCTGCCCGGCGGGATCACGATCCAAGGCGAGCACTACCCCGAGGGGACGATCGTGGCTTCGAGCCACTTCATAACGACCCACTCGACCGACATCTGGGGCGAGGACGCGTCCGAGTTCAACCCGGACAGGTGGGCGACGGGCGACAAGCACCAGCTGCAAAGGATGAGGGGGGCGTACCACCCTTTTCTTTCGGGGCCGGGTAATTGCGCGGGCAAGTCGCTGGCGATGAGCGAGATGTACATGACTGTCGCGCGCACGCTTTGGCTTTTTGACGTCAGGAGGCTACCTGGTAGTAATAAAGGTGGCGGTGGGAGTAAAAGCTTGTATGGGCCGGCCAAGAGTAAAAACCATTTTAATCTTTTTGATGCGTTTGTGGCACTCAAGGAAGGACCCGAGGTGCAGTTTAGGAGGAGGCAGGTTTAAAGGAGATTTTTCGGGAAAGGGAATTCGTTTTACTTTTAGTGTCGTAAAGGGGAGGTTCACATATGTAGATGTTGGTAAATGCAAGTTCATCTACAATTCATTCTCAAATGCATGTAAAAGTCCTAGATGCCATTAAAATAGGCCAAGATGTGTAGGAGCGCTTATTTCATTTTTAAAACGCTTACTGCCTCGACTCTGGCAACTACTACTCGAGCAATCCTCTTCTCGCAATAATCAAATAACATTCCACAACCAAAACTGCATATTCATTATAGTCGTAAATCCCTCTGCCTTTAAATAATATCCCCGCCACTACCCTCCATACCCACCTCCTCCATATCCTCCACCTCCATAACCACCACGACCCGCACCAGGCCGTCCACCACCGAACCGGGGTTGTCCACCAGGCCCCAAAGGATCCCACCTAGCACCAGGGGGCGCCTGACCCCCAAACCCATCATCATCACCACCTCCTCTCGGTCCTCCAAATAGTGGATCATCAAACGTAGGGTGCATCCCTCCTCCCCCTCCAAACTGCGGCCTTGGCAAACCCATCGGTCCTAAAGGGCCTACACCTCCCCTGATAGGATCATTCGGTCCAAATCCTGGAGGGTACAGGTCATTGTGTCCAAGATTTCCAAATCCTGGTCCGGTCCCAGGAATATGTAACGGTCCTCGTGGTGGTCTGTTCACTTCATATTCGTCTTCGAATCCCGGCGGCGGAAAGTCAGGGACGGGACCTGGTTGCGGTCTTGGAGCGGCGAGTGGTTCGGGAGCTGGGTATGGATGGGGTTGCGCCGGTTGGGGGCCTCGAGGATCCTGACCCCGAGGATTCTGAACCCGAGAATTCTGGCCTCGAGGGCGGCCTTGATCATCTTCGTCGTCGTGGCGTTCTTCGGTGTACCCTTCCTTATCGAGACCTGGGAGTAGTCGTTGGACGAGGGAGATTTTGAGGTAGGAGATGAAGTCTTGGAGGCGGTTTGTTAGTCATAGCTTCGATAGGAATAGAAATGGGTAGATAATGAGTGTACCTTTGAGTCGTTCCTTGGATACGAAGACGCTTGACAGCTGGGTAGACAGATCGGACCGGTCTTCATTGCCCTCGGGAGTCATTTTGATGCGCACTGGAAGCGCGGAAGAAGAAATGTAGTCTCTCGTGGTGATCTCGAAGCGTACGATGCGCTCATCTCCCGTACCGAGCCCCCGTATCTCTGTCTTGGTTCCTAAGCGGTCAATCCGGATGACGAATTTCATGGATGACTGGGTGTGTGCGTAGACGAAGCCGTGCGAGCTTGCCGAATTGTTCCATTGCGGGGGCAAACGAGGAGCAAGGCGGGTGCATTCAGCTTCGATGTTTTGATCCTCCTTAAAGCCCAAAAGGCGGAATCCGAGAGTTGTTAAGGTGGCATGGGTGGCGAGTGCCACGGCGTCGAGGGAACTGCTGAGGTCCGAGGTTGTGTCATCTTTTTCGTGTGTCGGGAGAGCATTTGCCATGACTGCGAGCACCGCAGCTGGTTCGAGTGGGTTGGGCGCCATTTTGCTGTATTTGATGCAACAGTTATGGGACGATGGTTTCTAAAGGAAATGTTACAGGTTGAGGTTGCAAATGAAGAAATAACGAATAGGCTCCGAGCATGGACGTCATTTAAGAGAGCTTCGTAATGCCAAAAGCTCACCAGAGTGATTTGGGAACCCCGGCAAGTAACCCCGCCCCCGCCTAATAAATCTTGGAGCTTGACCCCAGGCAAAAGTGGATGTGAAAGCAGCCTTAAATATGGGTCGACACTAAGAGAAGCAGCCAATCACATGGGCCTTCTCCTTGAGCGGTCTCATTCAATGCTGGGTACCATACAATTTATTTCCCACTTTGCCCACGTACTTATTCGTCTACCAATTTTTACCCTCTTAGCACTACGTTCAAACATCTGATAGCCAAAGAAAAGTTATCCTAGCCTTTAGCATCTCATCGGCAATCATCGCGCCACATTTGACCGGAAGGCGCTTCTTCCGGGGAGCAAGGCAAGTGCATATTGTCTCCATGGGGGGACTGGTTGATCTTCTATGCCAAGACTTGTATATGTGGAGAATCTGCACGGAAACCAACAGTTATTCACTGAGCCTTCTGGTCAGCCTGGAATGTGCCATCCTTGACGCGTGCCATTTGAACAGAAAAGTATAAAGTAACAGGGAGATTGTGGTTCTTTCCAACAGAAGCATCATTTGTTCAGAAAACGAACATCCAGTCAATTTTCCCTATTACCAGCCCTCCCCCGCGCTCTTAATCTTTGTTGAAGTGTCTTTTGAATATATTGGTAAGTTGATTCTCCTCGTTGCCGAACGGCTTCAGACCTCTACAGATTCAGGATGTAGATACGGACGTTGACGTCTTAACTAGGACGCAATTCCTTAACCGTGTTACACTATAGAGTCACAGCACCTCGCACACCATGTGCGTCCAGACCTACCGCGTGTATACCTGCGGATGCAAGAAGCCAGAGGAGTTCAAGCAGTGTGAGGCCCGTCTGGGCACAAACGTCAAATGTACTCCGGTCACGAGGGAGGACCGGCTTTCGTCGCCACATATGTGTAGCACGCACATGGTGAAGCAGGGGGCCCACGGGATGCGTCTTGATGGCGGCGTTTGGAGGGACCAAGTCGACGAGCCCCACTGCGCGGCAGTTGACACGGCGGAAACATGAACATGTTAGCGAGGGAAGGTCAAAGTGAAGAGATGGAGGCTAGTCAGGAAGTGGTTGCTGCCGGCTGACGGCTCCAGATGTCGGCTCCAGATGCGATTCGAAAGGAGGAGTAGCACGCAGAACGCGTAATTTTTGCAACAAAGATAAACCAGTCTTTATTCAATACTACGGAAATTTGGGATTCTCAGAACTCGGCTTCTCCAAACAACCCTCTGCCAGCAACGTATCTGCCACTTTCTTCATCGAAGCCTGGTCAAACGGAGAACGCAAAGCCCAAGGCGGAAAACATCCAGGCGCCCACTTCCAGGCCGACGCGATGGCATCCTTGCGAATGTAAATATGTGAAGATCCGATAGTGTGTGGCGCCTTTTCCTTGTTAAGTTCAAACTCCTGATAATGCGTCAAAGCAACCTGGATATCCTTCGCGAGCGTGTCTCCATTCTTCTCTTGGTCATGGCCCCTCCATATCATGGCCACGGGCATGCTCTTTCTCAGCACGTCAGTTCGCACTGGAAAGTCAGCGTCAACGCAGTAGACAAGCGTGCGGGAATCAACAAGCTCGCATGCCTGTTTCATATCCACCATGTGGATGGACTGCCTCCACACAAGCCTCAACACCGTGTTCAAGATCTTGAATACGCCCTCGTCTCTCTCTGTATAGCCTGGATCACAAAAGTGGATCGGAACCTCGGGCAGGTCGGTTCTGATCTCTCCCTTTTTCTCAAACTTATCGTAGGCCTTTTGAATCTTATCCACAAACTTCTTCCACCCTTCGCTTCCTTCTTGCAGGGATCCCCAACCTTCCACTTCAACAACCTTCATCAGGATTCTTGCAAAGCCCTTCGAGACTGCATGTTCAATTCCTCGCTCGTTCGAACAGATTCGAAGCGCAGCAGCCATATCCAATGCTGCAATGTGCCGAACCATGGCCTGCACTGGATCATTCCTCTTCATGGGGGACTTGTTAAACACTAGACTGTCTGCGGTAGTCAGGGGCACTTCGGCGTATGGAAGGGATGGGGCCACTTTACTGAATCCATCCTCCTCGACGTGCTTGAATGAGCCCAGGCCAAAACAGACAATCTTGGCGACTCCCCAGTTCCACCGAGGGAGGATGAGGTGCATTCCCTGGGTGAACTGCGGGCAGATACAGGTATTGTCGCAAAAGATGTTTTGCAGCGCTTCATGGCGTCCCAGGACACGAAAGAATTCTTCGGCAATGACCCCCGGGGGAGCTTGGGGCTTGCTAGTGCTGTCGTTCATTGATGTGTAGTTTTGTTATCACAGCAATGTAGGAGTATGTACTCAATACTACTAGGCAGTGACAGTAAAAGAGATATTAAGAGTAATGAGAGGGCGGGCTCAGAGTCAAACGAACGAGTTTAAATATATCCAGTCGTCAATGTGAAGCAGTTTCTCACAAGAGAATGGAGTCATTCATTATTCGATCGTGATAGCTTGCACCAAGACTCAGAGAGCACAACTCCCACTACGGAATTCTGCAGAGACTCCGGGTTAATTCGGTCTGGTCATACAGGAGACTTGCCACGCCAAATACTCTAAGCACTCTCTTTTGGGACATGAAGCCATGAGCGGAATTGCTGCCGCTCAGGTGTCCGAAAACGACAAAATCCAAAAGAGTCAACGTTACAGGTTTCGTATATCTACTGTACCTGTTAGGTATCTGCCTACTTATTCTAGCGTGTGCCGTTCCGCTTCAGTGTGACCAGAGAATGAGATTAGGAAAACTCCGAGTCATGATGCACTTGGTAGAAGAACCCGAGTCTTCGGATTGTTTAGCACTCCGAGTACTACTCCAAGTACCCGTCCCAATTGCCAGACATCATAGGTACTGATGCGGTTATTTCTCCACTTCAAGATGTAGCAGAACTTAATTTTACCAAAAACAAGTCAAATAATAAGCTCTGGTATTTGTTTTCTTGATGTTCCACAGACCCTATCTTGGCCTTATACATGTACCTGGTATTCATCAGGCCGAGTTTCAAACTGGACTATCCAGTGAGTTAAGGTTGTCTGTAAAAGGTTCCAGGTAATGTAGGTACCTATACTGGCATACATCATGCAAACATAAATACAGACGTGTATATATTTCATTAACCTACTCCCCAATATGCCAGTCATCGCTTGTCAGATGGACCCGACTAGAGATTATGATGTCTCGAAGCCCATAATAACAATAACTCAGCCAACTCTAGTAACTTGCCTACTTCTAACGGTATTGTAGCACGTGTCCTTGCGCCATAGCCCACCTTTGACCACTACGTTCCGAGCCACGCCCACGAGGATTAGCAATCCGCTGATTACCGTCCATACCGCGACAGGGGTTCTGGTTGCTAGAACGATCGGGTCGTAGGCAATGGGTTTGAACTGCCGAAGTTAGTCGGCCTGACCAATGGCTGATATGGATCATTCAGGCTCCTCCTCGTCTTCGTTGTAGTTGAGGGTTACTGAAGTAGCCGTCAACATCGCCGAAGGACTAGCCTGGCGCTGATTGTGCGGCAGGCCTCCTCTTCGCTTCGCCTGCTTCTCCGCCTTCTTCTGTTGCTTGTACTCGCGCTTTTTCTCGTCGTCAGAGAATTCAATTCCATGATCCTCGGGAACCTCTCCGTCAAGGAGATTGCTTGCGTTGAACCGCTCTGACGAGAAGCCACGACAAGCTTGCAGATTGGGAGGTCTCGAGTTGCAGCGCATCCAGTCCGGCACTAAGAGCCGGACGATGTTCAGCCTAAGGTTGCTGGGACCGTCGCTATCTCCCTCAAATATCTACCTCGGCTCTTCATCATAAGTATTACTACGTCTTTACCAATGCCTGGGTGAAGACGAAGTTGGCATAATCCACTGGATAGGAGATCCGGAGTTCACCTGGACAGCTCAAATTCCTTGATCCCTTCCGCAGTTCTGAAGTCGACTCTATAGAGAGGTTTCATCGCTGCGGGTTGCACGGCAAATCCAGGGTAGATGTAGAATAGGCGTCTGGTGCGGAGGCGACGGAGCATAATCCGCATCTTGAACACCAAGACGCTCATAAACTTGTCGTTGGTCGGCAAGATATTCCTCAGGAACCAAGCTCTGATACCTCTGACGAGACCGACCGACTTGAGTCTGTGCAGTGCCGTACCAAGAAGCCCATACAGGTTCTGGGCATCAACGAGCCACTTCGCGATGACAACTATGACACTGTGTTCTTGATGGCAAATTTGTTTGTTACGATCTGCTGAGAGTAAACCCCCTTCGCCCAGATTTCCCAGCAAATTTGATCTCTGCCATTAGCTTAATCTCTATCTCTAATGTGATGGCGCAAATCGGAGTTCTGGGACGACTCGG
This sequence comes from Cladorrhinum sp. PSN259, assembly GCA_033725935.1. Lineage (NCBI taxonomy): Eukaryota > Fungi > Ascomycota > Sordariomycetes > Sordariales > Podosporaceae > Cladorrhinum > Cladorrhinum sp. PSN259. The sequence goes on from MU867135.1 coordinate 87,820, forward strand.
ATTGTGTACATGTATCTTCGGTCTGTAGGTACCTAGGTTTTGAAGATATTCCAAGTGAGTTTAATGAAGCCGTCGAGCACTTATCCTTGGCGGTGCCTCAATGAGATGGACTAGAATGCGGACCGGGGGTATATCTGCTGGTGCTGGGATAGGGGCTGTCATGAGGATGCCGATGTGTACGATGCTGTATCACTCCTTGAGAGCTTCAGCCAGTTTAACCCCAAGCAATTGACCATCTCGATAATCTTGCATATGGGCTCTGAGCCCGCGATACTCGACCTTCTTAACGACAATGGCATAAGCTCCCCACACATTGACTGGTATCTCGCTTGGTAGAGACTTCATCCAGTTCAAAGCTGGAGCACTCGCTGCTTGCATGATGCCATAAAGCTCGTGCCAGCCTCGGTCGCACTCAGCACAGCGGAACAGTACATTCTTGTGATTGTTGACGAGCTTCGCATCGGCTTCGACGAGCAGCCCGCGGCGGACTCGATCCATCTTCACCATTCGAACTGAATGCGGAGGCAGACAACCGAGTTGGGGTCGGCGAGGGGGGTGTCTCTGGTGCCAATGTACTTAAAGGCAAAGTAGCCTCTTTCCCACCAATCATGCAGCTGCGGGGACAGACAAATTGCATCCAGTGCCGGTCGCTCACACTAAGTGTCAAGCAAAAGACAGATTCCAACCATTCTAGTGACGCTGTTCCCATCAACTCCAGCCGGGCGATGGTGATGGGGCATTTCCTCCATAGTCCCCGTGCTTTCTTGGTCGCATTTGCGGAGAATGGAACAATATGGCAGACTTGCGGGTTCGAGGTCGACGAGATCCACGACTATCTCGTAGCCTGGCGCTATGCCCTCGTTTAGAACTATCGAGTTGCCGATGACAGACTTAACCCTCGGTCATCTCCATATCTGACGCGCTAATATCGTCGGCCTTAGGGAGGATAGCATCCGTCTATTATCGTTGTTGCTCCGAATGGCGGTGTCAGGAGGTTTTGACCGTTGGGAGGCTTGAAATACCGAACAGTCAAGGCAAACCGACTGTTGCCCATTGGTTGAATGGCACGCTGCTGATTGTATTACAAGCATTCAGCGGGGAGATAGTCGGTACTTCTGACTGACCTCATAAATGCGCCGAGTTTTGGTCCGACCTGCCCAAGACCCAGAGTTTTCTCTGCATCTTCTCTGACATCTCCAAGTCTTTGGTAAGCCCTCCCTATGGTAATACAGGTGTGGTGATGGATGAAGAATGCGGTGGTTGTTGGTGGGAAAAATTCCCCCACCAATTTGAAGCAACCCACTGTATACATGTATTCTGGCTGTCTGGGAGCAAGGGCCACTACCCAGCCCTATTGGCCACATGGAGCGCATTCCATCCTTTCCTGGGTTGTCTTTGTCTCTTCTTGAGGGAATATTAGACCAATCTATGTCAACTTCCTGCGACCAATCTCAATATCTTTTTCTCGGCTGATTTCCTAGAAACAGAGGGCCTGGGTATACCTATGCGGGCTTGTCTTTGTCTTTCTGAGCAAGACCTTGAAATCCCATCTTGGTCTTTCGGCGGATGGCCGGAAGCGCATGGTGCACGGTGATCCGAGTGCTGATTGAGACTAGAAAATGTCTTCAGGCTCATGTTAGCGATTATTATGGATGATGAATTGTAGCGAAGTTCATTAGACGGTAACTGATTGAAATGTGGCCTTGAAATAAACTGTGATTGACGAGAATCGACTGTAATCGACGCGGCCGGAATCGGAACCATCATACAATTTGCGATCAAGTATAGGCACAGAAAGCGTGAGCTCACTGGTACAGCAGCTTATTACACTTGTAGAATGGCCTTGTTGTTGTTGTCCAATGGCTATTTGCATAGTCTCAACGCATCAGGTACGCGGAAAATGGCCATAATGAAGAGTGGCTTGATTATCAGTTACAAATCCAAGAGGACGTCTCATACCGTTGGCAAACTTATTACATGTAGTTGGCCGATCGTCTCGCTGATTGTTTGCTGAATGCTCTGCAAAACGGTATCTGTTGGCGCAGCATTGCTAGCCATGACTAATTAGATATTTTCTGACGAGTTGCACAATGTGTTGATAATTTTGACTGCCAAATTGTGATAAGAGGTAATCGATAATACGACAAAAGTGATTGAAGAAGTGGTTACAAGAGAAAAGATTTTGTTGAGGACCTGAGGAGAAAGTTGCTTTAATACCCGATGATCTGTCTGTTTGCACCTGCAATTGGAAGTGCAAATTTCCAAATGGAAATTGTATCTAAGTAATCTACTCCTGTATCTCGATTGCAACAAAAGACAGGGTTTATATACGTGAAAGAAACCACCCTCTCCGAGCCGGCCTCGGCTCTCTAGGAGCCTATAAGTTCCGATCCTCCACTTCATGATATTACTTTTCATACTGTGAGTAGTCTCACTGGGAGCAGGCTCCCGGTACTCTCCGGTTAACACCATCTTCGACATTGGACGACACCCGCTGAGTTGGTTTGGTCTGAATTCTCAATGGTGCCTGTACCACTCCTGTTCGTGAGTATAATCATGGTGATATTTCAAAACCTCACAGATACTCATTCAATACAGCTGAATGGGCGATTAGTTACACATTCTAGTGCATTCGGTTGAGCATGAGAAGCTGGAATGAGTTTCAATGCCGGATGCTATGCAAGGACCGACCATTTCGCAAGTCTTAGCTCTAGGGCGTAATGCGAGCTGGAAAAAGAATGTACATGTAGAGACTGGAGTCTAGCTAGATATTATTGAACACAGAGAGGGAAATTCACCAGAAGGATTTCAAGCGATATAACTCCTAGCAAAGAGTCGCCATGCAGGTTGCCGGAAGCAGAGCAGTCAGTTATCAAACAATGCATGCAAACTGCACTGGCAGATTACCTACCTTTACATTATCATAACTAATATCGTATTTATAAGGAACAAAACATATTGGCACGCCCAGTCAAGCCGGTCGCTGCAAAGACCCAACACCAGCAACCTCAATAACGGTCCTGACAAACTGCTCAGGATCATGCGCAAATCTTCCCAAAAACAAACCATCAACCTCACCGCCCAACTTCTCCCACAGCCCCGGCCCAGCCGATCCGCCGTAGATAATCCTCACCTTGATCTTCTCCCCCATTCTCCTACCCACCTCCTCCCTAACCATCCTCACCACCCCCCTCACATACTCAGCACCAGCCGGTTCCTCAGCACCAATAGCCCAAACGGGTTCATAAGCCAACACCACTTCGGGGGCTGCCCCTTCATCCCCTCCTTCTTTTTCCTCTGCCAGTATCCCACCAAGCACAACCTCAACCTGCCTCAACACCTCCCTCCCCGCCCCTTCCATGCCTTCTTCTCTTGTCAACTCACCAACGCAAACAAGCGGCACCATCCCGTTCCTAACCACCGCCTTAACTTTCCTCCTCACATCCGCCTCAGTCTCCCCGAACAATGTTTTTCGTTCGGCGTGTCCCAGCTCCACAATGCCGCACCCGACCTCTCTCAAAACACGAGGGGACACTTCCCCCGTGTATGCACCAAAATCCTCCGAGTGACAATCCTGCGCTCCCACGATTATTTTCTTCTCAAATCCGGACTCTCTAATTACCTGCGCGGCAGAAACCAGCGAGACAAAGTCGGGGACGACAAAGATGTCAATACCATCCTCGCTATCATTGTCAAACAACAACAACCTCCTTTCATCATTGGAATGAGAAGAAGAAGAAGAGTAGTGTGATTGTGATGACGACTGCGAAAGCAGCAGCTTGAACTGGTCGACCACGGCCCGGATGAAGGAATCCGTCCTCGCGGCGGAAAAATACATTTTTGTGGATACCCCGATTATTCTCCTTCTCTTTCTCTGCCGGCTGTTTGGATTATCGTGGTGATCCATGACAAGCGCGAGCGATGCTGCCGGTGATGCCGCCGTTGTGGAGCCGGACCTGCCCGCAGTCGCGCCGGTACCACCCCGGGCATAACCGGTTGTGGGCGGTGTGGGGGTGGATGATGATGATGATTCCATGTTTTTTGTTTGCCGGACTGCTCTATTGCTTTTTGCCACCTTAAAAATAGAGAAGTATAAAAAAAATAAAAAAATAAAAAAAAAAGTAAAATAGGCTAAATTGGGTCTTGGCTTGAGGAACCGACAATTCATTAGTAGGAAGAAAAGAAGAAGTGAATTGAAGGACGTACACACTTTGTAGCCGGGTGAATATCGGAGCCCACCGCCATCGACACTTACACTTGAAATCTCGAGGATCGGTCGAAAATCGGCGAACATCTCATTGATACCTATGTACCTTCTCATCTCCACAGAGGCGTGTGTCTAGCACGTCACTCAATGTTGCCCCTCTTCCCCAACCTATGTACACTGCCAACCCACTTGAGGATCAGTGGATCATCCCCTCTCACGCGGGGTGGCGGGGTAAGATGTTGGAGACCCCTTTTTGAAAAGCTTGGGATAGAGATAGGAGAAACTATTGAACCCTGACAAAGTCTACACTACATCCCCCCCGGATGAAACAATCTCTAGAATGGAGTCCAAAGCCCAAGACCAAGAGAAGGGGGAGATCTAGCCCTCTTGGCCATCAAGCCTGGGGATAACAAGCAGAACCGGGAAGTGGGCTCGACGGATTCCTTGGAATCACCACCATCATGCACGGATAGCCATTTTAGGAAGCTCAGCAGACACACTGCGCGAAATACGAGATACCATTGGGGGAAGCTGTTCCATCAAATTCGAATTCACACCTCACGAACATCCCACCTTCACCTCCTCAGGTTTTCCCGACAGCCCATGTTCGCCTTCCTCATACTCGTGGATGACCGCCACTTTTGCAGCACTGGCGCTAGAGGTATCAAAGACGTAGCCAAGCCACTCCTTTGCGAGCCGTCTTGCCAGTTCCAGTCCGACAACCCGCTCGCCCATGCAGAGGACCTGGGCGTTGTTGCTGAGAACTGCTCGCTCAACCGAGAAGCTGTCGTGCGCAGTTACTGCCCTGACACCCTTGATCTTGTTGGCCGCGATGGCCACTCCCAGCCCAGTCCCGCAAATCAACAATGCCCTGTCAACTTCCCCTGAAGCGACGAGCTTGGCCGCCGCAGCAGCAATGTGTGGGTATGCCGTCTTGTCGTCGGCGCCGACATCGACCACCGAGATGACTCGGGGGTCTGCTTCGAAGTCGGCTTTGATTTTGTTCTTGTAACTCACGCCGGCATCCTGGAGTAAATCAAATGGTTAGTACCGAGAAGAAAAGGGGCATGAATGAAAAGAACCAACATCGCAGCCGATGGCAATCTTCCACTTTGGTGAGCTCATGTTTGTGTGTCGTTGAAGGCAGTGGTTGTCTTGTCGTTCAGCGGCTCTTGTCGGTTGCTAAAACTGGTGGTGCCCCCCCCTTGGAAATAGCTTAAATGGATCTTCTCTGAGGGCGGCATTTATCCAAGCCGCCTTTCCATTCCGGGTATCCCGCCTGCAGAACGACGCATCCAGAAGCATCAGCATCCACCCGGGGTTTCTAAGCCCGCATGGAGGGGAATATTCTGCATTGCCCCTCTCCTGTGCATCCCCAGTCAAGCCCCACATGCCGGCAAGTGGTTCCATTACCTATGGGTGATCACCGATGTGCATGTGTAATTCGTTAGGGAGGGGGTTCAAGGGGGCAAGGGGTTGTCCCGGGTCTAAGATTCATATCGGCTGAACCGCGCCAGTCATCGAGTCTGTGAAACCAACTTCTGCATCACTCTGGATTGTCAACTCACATATCTTTGCCATTGGTTGTGTCTATTCAACCAACCCTTCTCCCCTCAACCCTCTTGTCGATCTTTGACCGGAGTGACCCACAATGTCCAAACGTCATCTCTTTCCTTCGCTGGAGGGACTTGTTCCCAAAGCTCTCCGTGGAATCGTTGCCAGTAACCCACGTCTGAATCTCGACGAGGCAAACAGAGTCGTTTTCGACCCCGAGTCACCGAAATCGATAGTCAGCATCATCAGCGGTGGCGGTTCCGGTCATGAACCAGCATGGGCAGGCTATGTGGGAAGCAATATGCTCGCTGCATCTGTTGGAGGCGATGTCTTTGCCTCTCCCAGCACGAAGCAGATTCTCGCAGCTATCGAAGCTGTCCCATCAGATAAGGGTACACTCCTTGTTATAACAAACTATACGGGAGACTGCCTTCACTTCGGACTGGCGGCAGAGAAGACCAAGGCCAAGGGAAATTCATGTCGGATGCTCATCTGCGGTGACGATGTTTCGATCGGGAAAAAGAGCGGATCTCTGGTTGGCCGTCGTGGACTTGCCGCTCAGATTGGCGTACTCAAGTTCCTCGGCGCCGCGGCTGCTCAGGGGCTGTCGTTGGATGAGCTGTACGACCTCGGCACTGCGATCAACGCACAGATTGTCAGCATAGCAGCCACACTCGACCATTGCCATGTGCCCGGCAGGACGGAGCATGGTGCACTCGAAGAAGATGTTGTCGAGATTGGAACCGGCCCACACAACGAACCAGGCTACAAGAAGCTGTCCCCTGCTCCCTCAGCCGAAGGTCTTGTCAAGACGATCTTGACGTATCTGTTGGACGAGACTGACCCAGCGAGAGGATATGTCAAGTTCAATCCCAGCGACGAGACAGTCCTACTAATCAGCAACTTTGGCGGCATGTCGAACCTCGAGATGGGTGGTCTTGTGGATGAGGTCCTCCAACAACTTTTGGGCGATTGGAACATTGAGCCGGTGAGGGTGTATTTCGGCTGTCTAGAGACATCACTCAACGCTCCAGCATTTTCAGTCTCGGTCATCAATATCTCCAACATCGCAGCCAACAGCCCCTTTTCCGTAGATCAGCTGAAGGGTTTCTTGGATCTCAAGACCGACACTGCCTGGGAAGCCGTTGCTGGTTCTCAGGGTCAACGACGGAAGAGGGCGGACCAGCTTGTGAAACCACCAGCTGAGCAGAGAAGGGTTATTGCCGACGCCAAAGATCTGAAGATAGATCCGACTCTGCTGGAGAGAATGCTTCGCGGTGCTTGCGAAGCACTGATAGCTGCAGAGCCAGACCTGACCAAATGGGATACCATCATGGGAGATGGCGATTGCGGCTTGACACTCGAGACGGGAGCAAAAGCTCTCCTTGAGGCTGTGACCAAACACAATCTAGCCGCCAATGGGTCAGTGGTTGAGGTGCTCACCGAATTGGAGGATATTCTCGAGAGCAAGATGGGCGGCACATTGGGTGGCATTCTGGGAATCTTCTTCGTGTCTCTTCGAACCGCTCTGGAAGAGAACATCGCATTGTCGGTGACAGAGGGACCGGTCGCGGTGTGGTCATTGGCACTCTCAAGTGCATTGCATCATCTGGAGCAATATACTCCGGCCAAGGTTGGCGACCGTACCGTGATGGACACCCTGATTCCATTCGCAAACGCCATGAAGGAGACGAAGAGCTTTGGGGAAGGAGTTGCGGCTGCAGTGAAGGGTGCAGAGAATACCAAGACATTGAAGGCAAGGTTGGGTAGAGCGACTTATGTTGGTGTAGGATCGGAGACTAAGGAACTGCCTCCCGATCCGGGCGCATGGGGAGCGATGGTTGCGATTAAGGGGTTGCACTCGGCACTTTGATGAATCATGAGATATTTTGCAAATCTTTAAATTAGGTAGATGGTCTGGGGATAATATCATTGAGCAGCAATTTGATTTTTTGACTTTTTAAAGTTTTTTTTTTTTAGAGGATCTAGCTTTGAGTTGCCCAAAAAGCTATCTATTAGCTTAATTTTGCCCACCTTGCTGTTATCTATTGTCCATTAGCTTGGTAATGATCCGCCGCATTGCTGGCCAAAAACAGAGCCAAGTTTAATGTTAAGGACAGAGTAACGGGTCAAGATATCTATCGCGGGGACCGTGAGGATTTTTAGATCGTGGACGACAATCCAGAAAACTATGGCTTTATTGAGGGGGTTAAAACCCCCATACACTTGCCATTATGCAGGGCAACGATGAGTGCATCGGGGCGATCCTAAGCCACTCTTGGAGACATATCAACGCGTGGTTCCGATGCTACTACCTGATTCCATGAGATTGTTCCTTTCTCTCTCTCCTTGTTTGAATCCCATGGGACGGGAACTCGGAGCTCGGAATCGCGACATTTCAAGTTCGGGACTTTATCCCAATAATTTGTCCTTTTTGAGGTGCACCAATTCAGAAGCTCTTTAATCAATTATCCAAAGAATCTAGAATACAGTCATCAAGCTACTTCAAGCCTTCCCAGCACTTCCCAGCCAATGCATGTACTTCTCAATGGCCTTCTGCATGGCGTCTGTCCCTGCCTCAATGACGCTGGTAAGCGGCTTGCCGCGCATCTCCTCCTGGACCCAAGCATAATGGTTGTTCATGCCCTTGTTGATGTTGACCTTGGTCACACCGCCCGCCATGCACTTCCTGAAGATCTCCTCATCAAATGGATCAGCGCCATGCAGGACTAGCCTGACACGATCGCCGACCTTCTTGTTGATAGAATCCAGGCGGTCGTACTCGAGCTGAATACCACGAGGACCATACTCGCCGTGGACGTTTCCGAAAGCAGGAGCCAGCATGTCAATTCCGGTCGCTACAAACTCCTCGGCTTCCTCGGGGGTTGTCAACAGGCCCTCGAGATCTGCCGTCTCCGCGACACCGTCCTCGCCACCCTCAATACGCCCTGGCTCTGCCTCAGCAGCAATGCCGCGCTCGTGGCAGTACTTGACCAACTCGGCAGTCAACTTGAGGTTCTCCTCCTTCTCGTAATGGCTCATGTCGCACATGATGCTGTCGAAGGCATCGGGGATATCTGCTGCCCGGCGCACCAGCTCGGGCGTCTGACAGTGATCAAGATGGAGGGAAACAGGTACACTGGCGCTGTGTGCGGCATCGGCAGCGGCCTTGACGAGGGCGTCTCCGGCATACTGAATCGCCCATGGAAAGAGGAGGACCATGGCCGGCGAGCGAGCCGCCTCGGCTGCCCTCACTGTTGCGATGATGGACTCGATATTGTAGCAGCACATGCCGGGGACGGCATAACCCCCGGCCAAAGCCTTGTTGAGGATGCTCATGGAGCGGTTCTCCGATAGCGGCGGGCGAGGCATTGTGACGGTTCTGCTGGACGGTGATGATGGTGATCCGGTCTGTCTGCCAAGGATTGAGAACTAAGTTGTTTTGAGAGCTGATTTTAATATCTCAGAGCTCAGGAACCGAAAATCGGTCGATGTCTTTTGGAAGTTTTTTTCCCTCTCGTCGATAGATGGCCCGAGATATTTGCCGCTCGGATTGCCCAAAGTAGGATCGTCGATATTGTAGCCGCCAAGAACAATATGACGGGCAGTGCTGCATGAGGTTTTAGCCAAAAAGCGGCAGTGTGTTAGCGGAGACCAGATCCACGTCATAATTGGTCGTCCTGGTTTGGAGAAAAAAGGGGTAGCAATAGCACAGGAACGCACCCCCAGAGCGGGGAAGCAAGGTGTGGTTCGTCGAGGTGGTGGGTCGACCTGCGCTATGAGTTCACCCGGACGGGTTTCGGCATCAAAGTACGTACACGGGTAGAACTGGCATATTGTGATACTGAGGATATGGCGTCTCGGGTGTCGACAGCAGCTCAAATTCTGGCCCCCGGAGCTTTGATCCGCAGTTCTCGGCCCCTCGAATTAGTTGCTACCACGCTTCACCGTTTTCCTCCTGACAGCCCATACACTTACACACGTTGGCTTTCCTGGACCACGACTCAGCAACCACATTGATCACACAACCCCAGTTCTCACCATGGCTGACTCCAAACCACCCGTGTCCTTCATCGGCCTCGGAGCCATGGGCTTCGGGATGGCCACCCATCTCATCAAACAAGGATACAAGGTCACCGGCTTCGATGTGTGGGCCCCAACCTTGAACAAATTCAAAGACGCCGGCGGTCTTCCAGCAACCACTCCGGCAGAAGCAGTTGCGGGAAAGGACTTCTGCGTCGTCATGGTAGCTACTGCGCAACAAGCTCAATCCGTTCTCCTGGATGGCCCCAATCCTGCTGTCCCGGTACTCCCTCAGGGCGCGGTTGTGCTCCTATGCTCAACCGTTCCAAGCGAGTATGTCCAAGCACTCCAAGCACAACTTCAGAGCGTCGGCCGTGGCGACATCCTCCTCGTCGACAGTCCAGTATCTGGCGGTGCAGCCCGTGCTGCAGACGGTACTCTGTCCATCATGGCAGGCGCATCTGATGCCGCTATTGAAAAGGCACGCCCACTTCTTGCCGAGCTTTCAGATCCAGCCAAGTTGTATATCGTGCAGGGAGGCATCGGTGCTGGCAGCAACATGAAGATGGTTCACCAAGTTCTCGCGGCAAACCAGATCCTGTCTGCCAGTGAAGTGTTGGGATTTGCAGACCGACTGGGTGTGGACTTGGTCAAGGCACAGCAAGCAGTCCTTTCCTCTGACGCCTGGAACTGGATGTTTGAGCATCGCACTCCCAGGATATTCACTCAGTTCCAGCCCGTGGCCAGTGCGGTTCAGATCATTGTCAAAGACACCGGCATCATCACCGCCGAGGGAAGGAGAAGCGGCTTCCCCACCCCAATGACGAGTGCGGCAGAGCAGGTTTATTTCACTGCTATTGGCAGGGGATATGCCGCAGATGATGATAGCAGTATTATTCGACTGTATACGGAGGGCAAGGACAAAGTTGGAGGCGTGCATGGCACAGCAAGGTCGGAGGAGGAACAGTTGGGGTTGGTTGTTGGTTTGATGAAGGGAATTCTGCTTGCTTCTGCTGCCGAGTCTCTTGCTTTCGCTCATGCTGTCAGGTTGGACTTGAATCAAGTGTTTGAATTGTGTGTCAATGCTGCTGGTGGTAGCAAGGTTCTGGAAAGGCTTGGGCCAGCGATCATCGCTGAGCTTCAAGGGAAGCCGGCTGTATCAGGTGAGGCGGACCTGGGGGGCATAGTCAGTGGGTTGCAGGCGGCAGTCGAGGAGGCCCAAAGGATAAAGACGCCGTTGTTTCTGGGAAGTCAGGCGTTGAGTATCCTTCGGCGCGTGACCTTGTCAAGCCAGAGTGCTCTTTCGGTGGGCGCCGTGGTCAAGGGGTGGGCTACAAAGTGATTGGAGTAGCTGGGTGACCTTGAAGCCTGGCAGATGTTGCTGTGTTTTTGAATGCATATTTGTGATGAGGGTTATGCGTTGATAAAAATTTAGATCTCTCCAGTGGAACCGTATAAGGTCCAACTGCATGATTACCACTGCGGGTGTTCAATGCTTGTTATGGATAAATTACCAGAAGATCATCGTTATTATGGAAGCACACTAAATTTTGGCCTCAAAAACTGAACAAGACAGTGGAGACGGGAGTTGATGTTGCGGGTTTTATCCAAAATTCGGAGAAGGCAGAACCACTATAACGATCTTTCCACAGCGCACAAGCCACCTGTCAATCGGTGACAACCCCACCGCTTGGAAGGGTTTCCACTCAATTTAAATCCCTGCGGCAAGTCGCGTCTTTTATCCCGGCGACGCGTCTCACTCCTCATGACCCTCATCCTCATAAACCTCAAGAGTTCCCACCACAATTTCGTCACAACATTACATCACCATGCAGGCTCTCATTTCCCATCACTTTTATAATCATGGGAAACCAGAGGTGATTGGGCACCGCTTCAGCGCCTCGGTGCATTTGCTAATCACCCTCACAGTCGGACCCAGCAGAGGCTGCGAGATGCCACTTCTGCCAGATTAGAACCTTTGCAACTCATAAGACGATACCAATCGCGATAGTTAATGAGGAGGATGACCAACCCATCAACACCCAGTTTCGCTTCATTGACCACTCGGTAGTCTCAAAAGACGTCCCGGTCGCCGAGGACTCGTTCAGAACTGGGTGCGGCTGTGAAGACGACGAGAACTGCATGTATGGCAGCTGTCAATGCCTCGACGAAATGGACGAAGATTCCGACCAGAAGGAAGGCGGAGTCGAAGGCCGAGTTCGCCGCCAGAAATTTGCTTACTTCTGGAAAGGCGCAAAAGCTGGTTTGCTGAGGTCTAGATTTCTTGAGGGCAGGGAGCCCATCTACGAGTGCCACGATGCGTGCAGCTGTTCCTCGGATTGCCCCAACAGAGTGGTGCAGCGGGGGCGAACGGTGCCTTTGACGATATTCAGAACTAGCAACCGAGGTTGGGGAGTCAGGAGTCCAATCGAGATCAAGAAAGGGCAGTTTGTCGATCGATATCTGGGTGAAATCATCACCAGGGAGGAGGCGGACAGACGGCGAGCGGAATCAACAATCGGCAGTAGGAAGGACGTTTATCTTTTTGCGCTCGACAAATTTACGCATCCAGACTCTTTGGACCCTTGGTTAAGGAGTGATCCCCGCGAGGTTGATGGGGAGTGGATGAGCGGGCCAACCCGTTTCATCAACCACAGCTGCGAGCCAAATATGCGCATCTTTGCGAGGGTGGGAGACAAGGTAGACAAGCACATTCACGATTTGGCTCTTTTTGCCATCAGAGACATTCCGGCAGGGGAGGAACTTACTTTTGACTATGTCGATGGGGGGCAAGAGGATGAGTTCGACCAGGACTCGCAAGATCCGGAGAAGATCAAGGATATGACGCCATGTTTGTGCGGCACGAAGAAGTGTAGAGGATTCCTGTGGTAACGAGGGACGGCGGGAGAGGAATACGAGGCGAATGAGGACATGATTAATGAGCGACGAGAACCACAATAAGCAAGTTTGATGGTTGTCATTCCAGGGGCCACCGTTTTTTGCGGGGTATCCTGGTTTCTGAGGGGTGGGACAACCGGTACCTGGACGCCTGATAACTGCCAGCTCTACGATGTAACTTATCTTGAGGATTCCACATTCCCGTCCGCATGTGGTGAAGTTCAATAGCATCATAACCAAAGTTACAGGACTGCCGTGATCGCAGTGGCTGATCTATTTGATCGGGGGTCCAGCCAATCAACAACTGACTGTCTTTCCCACGGGGCGATTTGCGGCGATTTGCGGCGATTTGCGGCGATTTGCGATGAAGATTCCGAATTCGTGCCTCTGCAATTAATTGCGACGTCATTCCTTCTTACATTGACACATTGATGCTGTGTGAACATAGACTTCAATATTTTGGTTCCAGGCTGGTACCCTTCACACGTGCATTGATACGGAAGCAAAAGGCTGGAAATAGACAAATCGCACGCTAAAAACGTCTCCATCCAACCCCGATTAGGCCCCGCAGAGGGAGGGTCCACTAAACTGCAACCGGGCTAGGGATCGTTGGCGGTGGGGGGCAACAGTTGCGCACTGGAACCTCACTTCTCTCTCTTACTTTCACTCTCACCTCGTCACCTTCGTTCCTTACCACTCTCGCTTGCCACTCCTGCTTGCTTGGTACTGGACTGTGTTCGCTTCGTGCGAGCACACACGAGGAATCTTGAGGGGTCGGTGACACTGCAGGTTTCTCCGCACTGGACTTTGTCTCCTCTTTCCCTTCTCCTCCTTTCGCCCAACCTTGAACGGGCACGTCCTGATCAGCAAATCCTAAGATCTTGTCTTTATTTCTGGTTTCCTCCGGCCACGCTTACCGCGCCTTCACATACACCGGTCGCATATGCCGCTCCACATAATATTAAAAAAAAGAAATAACGAAACCACATTTCGCCCGAATATCTATCTCATTCCCTGTCGCCATGAACTAGTTATCCAAGCGACTTGATCAAGCAGCCCAAAGGGTGCGAAAGCGAGTTCGGAGAGGTTTCCATCGTCGGAACCCCCACCCGCCCAACACGATGGTATGCGCTCTCTTTTCTGTGGGCAGCGGCTATGAAGCATGAGAAAATATACCTACAAATATAATTCTTGTTGTCTTGACCCAAGCTTTCGCAAGCCCCTAAATTTAGTCAATGTTCGATGCAGAGTCAACTGACCGTCCGCTCATAACTGTGCCATTAGGGTTGCTGCGTGTCTCGAAGCGAAGACGCAAATTCACCCTATCCAGGAAGCGGCGTTGCCTCGGGGTCTGCGAGAGCGATCAACCAGCCGGCAACGAGTGGTTCGCAGACCGGGAATGACGAGTCTGCCAACGCCTCAGGATCTCGTCACCGGCGCCGACAAAGTCATCGACCCCTTGCGCAGCACATCAACCGGCCTTTGCGACCTACCCAATGGACCAGTCAGGGACGAGTGTGGACTCCTGCGGCTTTGAGGCGGGAGAGGGAAGAGTTCTTCGACACCCGGGTAACGGGGAGGCAGGAGGTGTGGCAGACAATCCGTGCAGCCCTCGAGGTTTTGTGGGCATCTCAGGAGGCCATTCGAAATGGTCAGGCTGGGCGAACAAGCGAGGACGATGGGCCTAGCGAGCAAGATCCCTCGATAGCATTGGCGACGGCGCAAAGTATCCTGGCCGCCGCTGAGATTACTCTGCCAACTGGAGACCTATCCAATGGAGTATATGATTCGATGGGTAACTACTACCAGATTCCGCCTCCGATTGTATCAGACCCGACCAACCTGTCCTGGCACCCCGGAAATGATGAGGATGACCTTGATGATACGAAGGCGGCTCTTACGGGAGGCGAGGAGACTGCCGAGGAGATTGATGACGGCGATGATGATGCAGAGCGGCGACGCGAGGAGAAGGGCAAAGGTGTCGTGAAAGTGCGGGATCTGATCACCATCAGGGCAAGATTAAGTGACGGTTCGAAGGACGTCAACGTTTCGGTCGGTAAAACAGACTCTGTTCGAAGCATTGCCAGACAGATTGCCGAGGAGGCGCAGGTTCGTTCTCCTGATTCGTCCCCCTTTCCATTCACATGCATGTCTAACACATTTCTTAGCTTGGATCCGGGAAGAGGATCAAGATTGCCTATATGGGCAAGATCCTTAAGGACGGCTCGTCCTTGGAGGCTCAAGGTTATAAGCAAGGGCATGTTGTCAATGCATTAGTGTTCAACCGGTAGGGCAGGCTATCGCTATCAGCGGAAAACGACCACCACCCCAGACGTCGCAGATTTTGGCTTGTCTTTGAAGACCGTCACCGTAGCACCGACTTCGAGAGACTCCATGTGACCCCATCTACTCCATTCTAAGGCCACAGTCACTGGCAGGTCGATCTTTTGATCTACGAAAATATTTTGACCGGAATAGGAATCGGAGCACCACCGGCTTCCATCCTCTATCGTCTCCGGCCTCTCATACAAACATAGCCTGCCACGGCAACGCTACACAACAATGCAGAGCATCATGGAACCCAAATGCTAATCCAACACCAGTTAATATGATCTTACTCAGTAATTTAGCGGTATGATTACTATCTAGATTTACCATCATCTCACCATCTACGTATACCTTACGTATGCACTTCATCAACTCAAAAATGCATACAAAGCATCTCTACACAACAACATTTAACAATATCGGTTCCGCTCTCGACGCAACCACTTGAACAAACTCATTCACATAGTTTCAATGCATCACTTTTCGGCATAATTGTCAATATGTCTCGTCTCATTTTTCCGGAGTTTTGGGAAGTTAGGTGATGGCGGCAAACTTCTGTTTTCGAGCATGGTGGTGGTTTGCTTTTAGTCAAACACTTGCTGGCGACATCATCAGCAAGACAACATCATTTTCGAGTCATTGAGGAGACCGCCCCCCATTTTCGATCGATGGCCAGCAGCGAAACATATGTGCGGTCCATTAATTATTTTAATACAATTTTTTAAAAATTCATTTTTTCGTTCTTGTTTGGTGAGGAACTTTGGGAAAGTATGGCATGGGTGGGGATACATTTGCTTCATGTCATAGAGGCCAAAAGGTGGAGGAAGATGTGGAGGAGGATGGATGAATGAGGAAGATGACCATGAAGAGAGGAGAGAAAGACGGTACTAGCGGAAATACCCCCAGTTGCGTTTTGCTTTAGTGTTTTGACAAATTACTGTTTGCTTTTTTTCTTATTTGAGTTTTGCTTCTCAAACAAATACGCTGATTTAATGTTATCTTTATTTTATTCGGAGTTATCAAGTTTTGACATTAATAGTTTGTTGCAATGAGTTTTACAAATATGGATGGGGAAGGAAAAAAAAAAAAAAAAAAGGGGGGGGGGGGGGGGGGGGGGAAGGGAATAATGGGGTTAATTTTTTTGAGATTCAGTACCACCACCGGCCGCCCGATAGGTAACATTTGAATCGAAACAAAAAAAACCAAGG